>JASAND010029447.1:0-35939 GCA_030248195.1 Trissonchulus latispiculum | reverse complement strand
AATTGTAAGCTCCATTTCGATATATAGATGGACTCTTAACTCCAAGGAATGAATGAATAAGGGCTCAAAGTTGAAGTCTCCAAAAGTAATCACCACCTAAAGGTGGTGCTCAGCAACGAAAATGTGAAATTTTGAAAATGGCAATTGGATTGCTTTGAACGTGAATTTCTTTGAACTCATGCAATTAATCAGAAAGCGGTTTGCACATGCGCTTTTGGGACAATTGCCGCGGGCTATTTTCTGGGATTAGAGTTTGATCTTTTGGTTTGGGAAAACAAGTGTCCAAACTTGAATATTTTGAAGAAATTCGGACAAAACCTTTCGTTTTCCTCAAACTATTGAGCTTCTTTGTTTATTGAGCAATTTCAGAAAAAATAACCCTTACAGAAATCAAACTCCTTTTGTAATTTCAGTTGCGCAATCGAAAAATAGTGAAAATACATACATTAAATATGCGAGACAAGTGGACGTTTTGCAGGGATTTAAAGCTCACCAACTCTAAATTTTGCGGTCACACAATTAGCATACGGTCTGCGACTCTGCGGTCGCGGTCGCGGGCGGTCGCGGTTACGACTACTGCGGTCGCGGTCAAGAAAAATGTGCCCATCTCCAACTCTGTGGTAATGATAACGGTAATGGAAACAGTTAATCGATGCTAGTGACAAAGACAGTAGAAGGCTGCAATAATGAGATCAGATTATTTTTAGCAATTCGGTTTAAACCTATCTCAATTAGTTCCCAAGTTCCAATATTACCTTCCTTTAAGCTGTCAGGCGACTTTTCTATTTACTCGACTATTTGCTTAATTATCATAAGGTTACAAAAAATATCTAAAATGCACCAATCAACCCAACAAGAGGAAAGCGTTACTAATCAGAACATAATACTGGGCAAGTACAATCAGAAATTTTAGAAAATCACAGTCGAGTCTGGACCTGGGCTTAAGTAAATACTAATTCAGCATGTGTCAAGCGCAAATACAAGCCGTCACAGACACCACAAGAAATAGTCTGGTTTGTCACTGACCACAATCCAAAAGTCAAAGCCAAAACGGATACGACCGTTCACAAAGAGTGCTGATCACAGGCTGGAGATTTTTTGAGACGGGTACTCTTTTTTTCTAAGCAACACCTATCTACGTACGGAAGCTCCCTCAAACTTAGACTAGCAATAATAGCTCTCATATCACATTTATGCAACCTCCACAATGACTGGAGGTTGCGAACCGGCTAGCCAGTAGCCGAGACTCAATGGCAACCGGTTGGAGTATGTTGTTTGCCTATCGTCCTCAATACTTGTATAGAGTTTAGAAAAGAAAGTATATAAGTGAAGAAAATTATCAAAAATTCAGCCGTCACCAGCACAAGGGCGATCTCATCTTTTCAAAATCGAAATCTTTGCTTCGGCTACATATATATGGAAATTTGTAAATTTACAACTACTTGGATGTCCACCATTCCTAGGCTTGCTTGACTCACTTCACTACTAACAATAATTTCATCTCTTCGCTAAAGCAAAATGCTAAAAGTTAAAATCAGCATTGATTACTGTTTTTTACAAACTTAACTTACCACAGCCTGTATGGGAGATGCTTTGTTAGCTTGCGAAGAACGAAGTGCATTGATATTGCAGACGGTCACTAGCGGAAAGGGCACTTCATTCGTTCGGCTCAGCTAAACAGAAAACACAGGTGAAAAGTTTCATGTTTCTGGAACTGTACAACCAATATTTTGATTTTGTTTAATGGATTTTAGTTGCGTCGTCGCCCTTCAGCTTTCTTTGCAGTGCTGGCAAGCATGATGTAGGCTGCCAGTTGTTGCAAAACAGTTTAGGGGCGGGGTCGCTTTGGGTCAAAATCGATAGTCACGGATTTCGCTCATTTTCACACACAATATAGGTACATATGTACTTAAAAACAAGACAAAACAGTAGAGTTCGAAATCGAACTGTGGCAGAGATATACAGCTATAAAGTTTGAAAACTTGAAAATCACTGTGATTTGCCCTCCAAGGTCATGTTGAGACAGAACGGCAGCGAAATTTGGGTCAACTAATATTGCAAATTAATTTTTTAGGTTTCTAATACTTTAATGCTAAAACAACTCCGGGATATCTATCCAGTCGTTCAGAGTGCATTCTTCAATTGTGAACTGAGCCTTTTTCATCTACTTAACTTCTAACTTTAACTTGCTCTAACTGTCAGATACTTTCTGACGGATATGTAGTTCTATTAGAAAAGTTGTTCAGCTCGTCAGTAGCTATCGACTGATACCAAATTTGTCTATATTTTGGGAATTTCAAAAATTGACTTTTGTGACCTATAAGAGATCAAAGGATCCCACAGAAAATCGCCAAAACTCCGACACTCAACAGAATTGTTCCAGAAGGGTTATTTGCACTCTCTGGTATGTCCTTAACATGTACAACAAGGTTGCAGCGCTGTATCTTGCACGCAGCAAAACATTTTTATGCCACAAACTTTTTAACCGAACTTTTTTATTTTCCTATGTTTATCGCATGTCGAGGTCACCTTTGAAGGGTTTTACAGAACGATTGAAGAAATATTACGCAAAACGCACCTGTCTTGTTTTGAGAACCCATTAGGACTACAAAATATGTGAAAATGAGCAAAATCGGAGATGGTCGAAAAATCGGCCAAAAAGCGACCCTCCCCCTCTTTTAGGTTGATAAATGAGCGCCCTTGATGATGGAAAGGGATAACAGAAATCTTGGTGCGTGCAAATTATCAACTTTCGCCTTTCGCCATCTTCCACTTATCCTGGATATGTACATAATCCCCACACCATTCACTCTTAGAAAAGTTCCAGTAGAAATTACAAGAATCACATTTGTAGACGATAAATACAAGGGGTTTTGTAGAAAATACAGGTTATGTCTTGTAATTACCACAGTGTAAAATATCGGGGAGCTAGGGAATTAAACCGCTGAGCTCGCACACCAAATTTTACGTGGGACTGAGCGCAATGAACGCCGACCGGCGACTGCGGGTGGAGATCTTTAGTCCAGGCGGCTCTTTTCCACCACCGACTTACCTCGCCACAGGGGAAACAGACAACCTTTTGGGGGAAGCCAACGTCATTTTGTCATGCGTTGGGAACGGGAGGGTCTATCTTTGCCAGACAAAATGGGGGACACACACGCGTTAAGCTCAGTTAGAAACGGGCTCCGGGCTATTCCCAGAGCGCTACCTAGCTAATTAAAGAGATCAGTCTAGTTAAGCAAGGTTAATAAAAATTCAATTAAATAAACGGAAAGACAACTGGACGATTTAATGGGGGCAAGCAAGGGAATAAATACAATAAAACCCGTCTGGGCTACCCAGAGGGGGACAAGCTAATAGCGGGCTACCCGCAGAGATGGACAACAAAGACAGAGCAAAGGGGGTGACAAAATAAACGGGGGAGGGAACCAGCAAACAATAGGGGAAAGGGCGGAAACAACAAAAATGGGGGAGGGAAATTAGCCAGTAAAAATAGACCCGGGGGAAAGGGGGGCAACCCCGCGAAGCAGGAGAAGGGCGGGGAAGGGAGAGTTAAGAGTTAATAGAAAATGATGTAAAAAGGGATTAGGGATAAAGAAAAGGGTTAACAAAAGAGAATTTGGGTTAATTTTTGAATAAAGGAAAAAATACGCAACTTACTCTTAGGTGTAGGATTTGCAGGAGATGGGGGCCCCAACTTTGAAGACCCGACCGTACAGTAGATTGAAAAAACTCCCAACTGATGAAAGGGTGACGTAAGCGTTGAAGGAGCATTTTGTCATGCGGTGGGAACGGGAGGGTCTATCTTTGCTAAGCCAACAAGAATTGAAAATACATGCAATGTTAAGTTTACGTTCAGAAAATAAGTGATTTTAGATAATTTTCAAAAGATGAGCATAAAGTTACCACTGCAAGATATTTAAAGGGATTTTCACATACAAAATAATACAGAATCATTGGGCTTCCCAACAATTATAGCAATACAATATTTATGGGGAATTTGGGGGATTTTGGGGAAGTTTTAGGAAAAACAGCGAAAGTGGGAATTGGGAAAGGACTTGGAAAGGGGTGATGGCGGGGACGCTATTACCCACATTACAACAGGACAGCGTCTGTAGTTTTCAGTCTTTATCTTTATCTTCATCTTTATAGTTTGGTACAGTTGATTATAAGTAAACTACCTAGTATTTAATACAAAATTTGTAGTTTCCACTGGTTTATATGTTTACTCTACAGGTTTTGCCTCGATCGATACGCTGATAACGAAAAGTGAGTAGATGAAGGGGACAATGTGCATATGTAGTTTCAGAAGACTGAATCTGAATTTTTTGAAATTTTTCAAATTGTTGCCTTTGAACACCCACTGGGTGAAATGTTTGTCTTACGGTTTTTGGAGGCCCCCTATTTTTCATTTAGCTTCTTTATGGAATCCATAAATATATATTCAAGTGTTTTAGTGTTATTCTTTGTTTCGTTTGACTACTTAATTTCAGACTATATGTGAAACTTCCTACACATTTTCTTGCATATCTTGAAGACCAGCTGCATGCTACGTTTTACTTATTATATATGCTGTACTTACTTTCACTTTAACTAAAATGCCGTACTTCAGGAACTCTTTAACAATTGTATTGAATTGAACCAGACAAAATAAAAACGCCGCAATAAACATAAGGGTCCAAAAAATTCGCCCATACCAATTTTGGGCATTGAACGATATTTGCAGACCATGGGTAGATATATAGACCATGATTTATCCCATTTAAGTCATTCTATAAGCAAGACAAAGTGTTGAGGGGGAACTAACTTGATTTCATATTTATGAGTAACTGATTTGAAAATGACTTTAGCCTTTTGTTATTATATGCTTTTGGCACTCTAGGCACTTGACAACTGTAGGTATCCAACTTTGGAAGAACTATTGTTCTTAGCCCAACGTGCAACCATGGTACAACGCTGTAAATAATGACATGTGAATTTAAAGTCAAATACTCTAAACGATGTTCAGAAGAAAAGACAAACTGTAAATGAATTAGGGTATACCAGAGTTGGACATGGACACATTTTTTGCGACCGCGACCGCCCCGCGACCGCAGACGTTGTGACCGCGACCGCCCGCGTCCGCGACCGCAGCCCGCAGGCTAATTTTGTGACCGCAAAAGTTTGAGTTATTGACCTTTAAATCTATGCGATAAATCCACTTTTCTTATATTTTTAAGGTATTTACAGTGTTTCTACAGCCATATCACCGCAGTCGGCATTCCGTTTAGGGCTGATGCAGCCTAGATATATAATTTTCGACAGCACAATTGAAAATTCCATAAATTGGTTTCGTTTCTGCATTTGGAGTGTTCGATAGGGGAATTCTGTGTACAGTGTGTCTGTTATGTCACTTTAGGGTTGAGGTTGCCAACCGAACGACAGCGGCAGCTTACTATTAATAGTGCTTGAAGCTTTGGCTTCCCTCCTTTCGAATATTTTTAACCTTTAATTCTCATCTAATCTTATATATGACATTGTTTGAAACTTTTAGAACATATATATTGACTGAACTGAATTGAATGGAATTGGTTGAAACTCGTAGTTAGCCAACGCAAAAACCTTCCATTTTGGCATCTAGTGTACGAGTATTGAAATTCCTGCTATATGATTAAGAGGAACTAGTTAGTTAATGTTCCTGTCAACTGTCACTGGAAGAAAAGTACAAATTTCAGAAAAGAATTGATACTGGTCACGGGGTGCACAAAGTTGAAATTTAAAATCTTTTGTATATATTTTGCTGGTAGTACGTGGACACTAACACAAACCTTCATAAAAGCAATAAATTTACAAAACTGAAATTAGACAAGAAGGTGTTAAACAAATGTCAAAGCCAAAACTACAGTCAGGACTGACAGTTTATGCTGCCTGTCCAACCACCCAATACGTTCTACCAAAATAAAACAAAATAAACAGAAAATGTGAAGCTGATAGTCCAACGCGGGAACTACATATAAAATAAAAGAACAATTTGAAAAAATTGGGAATTTTTACTACAGTTGGCTTAAATTGCCACGATTTGATACTAATTTGCGGTCATTGCGGTCAAGAAAATTTGACCATGACCGCGACCGCCCGCGGGTACCCGCGGATACCCGCGGGTACCCGCGACCGCGTCCAACTCTGGGGTATACAATTTGTGTGTAACTGTTGATCGTCCTTAGCGTCGTTATGCTAGGCTGCGTTTATCTCATTTTCTTTATTTTAATCTTCGTTGTAACATTTGAAATGGCTAACCCACGTTATTCTGTGGTAACGATGACACGACTAAAATGCGAATGTTTCACCGTTTGGAGCTAGGATCGTCAAACATATTCACCTCTCCACCAGTGGTAGAGTAGAGGCTTACGGTTGGTTCAGCTTAGTTTCGAAAAGGGGGAGGACAAAAGAGGTCGCCGATGGAAGGGGATGTCATCCAAACGTGGTTCTGGCTTGGAGGGGGGATCGCCAACAAATTCATGCACTTCAGCCTGTCGTGGCGACGCGGACGCCCCGCACGGAGAACTACCCCTGCACAGCCCCACCACGCGGGGAAGCCGCCATATGTGTTGGGCCTTTTCACTCTCACCCAGCGGGATCATTTCTTGGTCAGAGCACCGTAACTGGGGAGTCTGCCTGTAGATCAGTTTAGGTGTCAGTGACTGGATACCACATAGGCGAGAAGGGAAAATATTTAAATCCCTGAGCCGTTTTTTCAAATATTACACATTACTAGCAAATTGTTTAAATTTCATAGCTCTCAGAAATCGTGTAATTAAATTTGGTAAAAATGTTGATGAAATCAAAAAATATATACATAGAACTAGCGGTAAATCAACGAACAAACATCAATCAATGCCAAGCTGCTAGCAATTGTCACCAGCGGGCAACAGCTAAACAGTTGACTGAATGTTGGCCGCAGACATGGAGTGGATCATCAATTTCCGGATTAGCAAAGCTAACGCAACCATTCCCAACACTCATAATCACCGAGTAGGTGGAATTGGAATCAGGCCGTAGCAATCTGCACAAAACATTTGCCTTATTATGTGGTGAATGATTTTACAATTTTTTTTCTAATAGGCTACATTCTTACAGCTAAACAAGCAGATAATAGGTGTAATTTAAGCTCGTGACTACACATTTTAGCTATTAACTGAACGCTGAATACTGAACAACAGCTGTGTGCCATTGCACTTCTTTATATATCCAGTAGGCAATCACCACTTCCCGTAAACCTTACATTCTTTAACCAAGCTTCGTTTTGAAAGATGGTTCTGTATATTTGATCAAAAGAATTTCAGAAATAAAGCGTTTATACCACCTGTCAAAAAGATTGATAAAGTGAACTGACCTTTCAGGAACAGCTGTTTTTTGGGCCAGATTAGCTAGCATTCGAAATATTAGAAGATACATCATATTAGAACGATTAGAAATATTGGAAAGTGTAATGTGACATTCAGCTAGCTTGGTTGAGTCAAATTCAGCAGGCTTTTTCCCGACCGAATGATTAACAAAAAGCATTAAAAATTGGATGGCAATAAAAAATATTGCTGACTTCCAGGTTATCCTACATACACCCATACATGCACACATGCATGCACGATTGTACTTAAAAGTCCATGATTGTTTTCATTGGAATCAAGTATTTCATTTGCGATTCCATGTACTTATACGTACGTAATAATATTATGAACTGTTGCTTGTTCTTTTCGACAAATGAGATCAGACAAATAGTAGTAGAGGGTGGATTGTATACTTATTTATTGACAGATTTTTTGACAGAGAAGTTTAATTTTCAAAATTCACCAGTGTGATGTAACAAATTGGTATTTAATACAGTTAGCGCTAAGCAGTGGGGGCCCATGTCAAGATAAAATTAACTTTTTGATGCATTCTGATCTACCACTCGATTTTCTTGAAGCATTTATTTTCATGGGGGTTCTTGGGGTTCTGGGGGTTCTTAATTTTTTTAGAGATTTAATCTATAACTATGTTTAGTTTCATTTTTGATGGGGGTTCTGGGGGTTCTTGGGGGTTCTGAAATTTTTTTCAGGAGATTTGATCCTCTACTGCCTAGTTTTAAGTGTTTGCTGGAAGTTCTGAGGGTTCTGGAGCCCGGGTGTACCGAAAAGTGTGCGCGTTGTCTGGGCTTAAATTAAGGATGAACTTGTTGTTCTTGTCGTCAGCTTTCGATTGATACCCATATTGTGGACATTGGATGTTTCATACACAGAATTTTCAGTCTAAGTTTATGAGAAAAGCCAGGAGGACACCCCCCCCTCCAGTACACCCCGGTTAAATGCTACAACTTTGATGACTGAGATGCATATATACATATTATAAACATATCATGTCTGCTGAAGTACCTGCTGAAGGAAAGTATCCGCAACGTAGTCACGTACAAATCAAAGTCCTGGATGCAAACGCATGAAAAAATTTGAGAACCTCCTTTTTTCTGATGGGGGTTCTGGGAGTTCTAACTTTTATCTTGACATGGGCCGCAGTGGGGTTGGTGAGCGGTGAGCTAGCTCGTTATGGCGCCGCCCTACACGCTGCAGAAATTCTTGATTTTACGAAGAATTATATAGAAATATTGAAAGGATGTTCAATATTAGAAAGATTTTACAGTTTACATTTTACCAGTTTTACATTTTTACTTGCCCAGTTTACTGAGAACACCGAGATACATACATGGGATGGGGTTGTCAACAGTCGATAGAGAATTAATTGATCTACATTTCAAATGGAACGTTGAAGGGTCCTCGATGCACCCAGAAATTATCAAAATTGGGAAAAGCGCAAATTTTTGTTAAACTTTCGTTGCAGCAAATCAATTAATTGATTTCTAAGGGCCTTTTCGCGAATGGGTTAAACGAGTTAAGCCTGGTTTACATTATCAAACTTTCATCTGATTTTATCAGATGGAACAAATATCAGAGCAAACATTTTCATCCGACCTGTAGTTTACGCTGTCCACCAAACAAGTAAGGAGTTTGCGTCTGACAATGACACAGTGTCCACTGAAATTCAAAGTCTGTTGCTTCACGCCAGCTTTCTTTAAAATGAAGCTATACGACTGGTCAGTTTCGTCTGATATCAGACGGAATTTCCATTTTGATCCAACAAAAATTTTCTTGTCAAAGCTGAGTCAGCTAGTCGTTTACATGCGACAATTTTGTCTGACATTTGTTGGAGCAAAATTTTCATCTGACAAAGTCAGACGAAAGTTTGATAGTGTAAACCCCCCTTTAAATTTAACTCGATCCTTTTCGCGAATGCGTTAAACGAGTTAAAATTAACTCGCCGAGTTAAGCAGGGTTAAAATTTTTAACTCTACGCTCATTCGCAAAAAGAGTTAAAAATTAACTCTTTTAACTCTACTCTTTACGTGAATGATACGTGGAGTTAAAAACCAGCAGAGTTAAATTTAACTCTACCCTTTTCATGAATGGGTTAAATTTAACTCTTTTAACTCGCTCACGACATTTTACATTGAATTTTAACCCGCGTCTCAGCACGCGGGTTAATCGAGTTAAAATCTTCTATCCTTTTACATTGTTATTGCCACATTTTACGCGCGTAATAAATCTTTAAATAAAAATGACAAGATAATCCAGCCAATGAAAGTGCAACACATAATTTCATTGGATGGTTAATAATGCTCAAAATTACTTAAGCATTTGCCAACTTTCTGCTGAATTATTTACGCTAAAGTAACGAAATAGGCTACTTATTAAATAAAAATAGATCGAACAAAACGTTTTAAACATGCTACACCTTTAGAAATAATAACTAAATATAACTAATTAAATTAAAATAATTATCCTTATATGTAAATAAGCTCTAAATTATTATTAAGCCGAATCAACGGGACACTACAACTAACTGAAAGCTCAATTTTTTTCTCAAAAAGTGGATTAATTAAAGCGCTAATTTTGCCATTAAAATTACTGTAAACTTTAAAAAATTTGAATTTTTGACTTTTTGAAAGGACATCTAGACAAATGTTACGCTAACTTAGCTGCAACTGGTTATGTTCATCAGAATTACAATACAGGATCATCCTAATGTAAAAATGTAGTTGTCGCCTGTACTGTTAATAAAAGAGTCTTGACTAATTTTATGCAGGTTCACAATCGGTAGTGTATGCCTACAGCTCCTCCTCGTGCCTATCTGATAAAACCTAATTAAAACCGACGAAATCAACACGATACTTTAATCTTAAATTTACACTAAATTATTAAACAACATTTTTTATCAAAACAAACAAAATTACCTAAACAAGTATTCGAACTCAGCCAACAGAACCGAACAAAACGACACTAACAACCACGCGCTGACCCAGTTGTGACGAATAGTGGGAGCCGGGGGACCTCCCCCGTCCCACACCTGAACTTTGTGAAGTTTGCACATTTACAGCAGTGGAACTGGGAGTTGGGGCCACTGGGGAGGGACGGAGCGAACCCCGACCCACCCCAGTCGACGATGGACGAGGAGTCCCCCCGAACCCCGTACTGGTACTGGGTTGGGGGTGATTCCCCCCCTGCCCCCAAAGCCGGATGTGGCAGGCTGAGACATCAGAAAAACTTTCGTCAACTTCTGGTGCCTGATGAGCAGGCAAATTATCAAAAAGAAAAACTTTTTCCGCTAACTGTTTTGATCTGGCACGAGTATGAGGAGGCGAAAAAAATAGGCATTTACCGCATCTCACGGTCGCCAGTTTTGTAAAAATGTAGTTGTCGCCTGTACTGTTAATAAAAGAGACTTGACTAATTTTATGCAGGTTCACAATCGGTAGTGTATGCCTACAGCTCCTCCTCGTGCGCGTGCCTATCTGAGAAAACCTAATTAAAACCGACGAAATCAACACGATACTTTAATCTTAAATTTACACTAAATTATTAAACAACATTTTTCATCAAAGCAAACAAAATTACCTAAACAAGTATTCGAACTCAGCCAACAGAACCGAACAAAACGACACTAATGTCTCAGCTGCCACTATAATAATTCGGGACCCGCACCCAACCAACAGCTAATAACTCCCAATCAAGACTGACCAACACTAACTTTCAACTAACTGACTCCATGTTTGTAAACTACCGAAGTAGCTAAGTTCCAAAAATAGTTTCATCATTCATGAAAGAATTTCCAAAATTGACATCGTTTTCAACGAATATTTCACAAATTACCCCCTCTTTGGCCCGCGCGCCCACGCCGCGGTACGCGAATTAGTAGGATAAAATTTAGATTAGAGAACAAATCGTAGGTACTAGTTTGATAAAACGCGTGTGAGAATTTTGAAAAACACCGTAAAACTACACTGGAGAACCTCTCCAGAGGCTGACAATGGGAACAAAGCACCACAACACACACACACACGGGCCCACTACCGTGCTTGCCCCGATAAAGAAAGAACAAAGACATACAACACAACTGACGACAACATACAACAGACAACACATACAAACAACAGACATACCCGCAAAGCGGCACCAGACAAATATATACACAGGCCAAAGTATAAACAAAACAAAAAATTTCCCAAACCTCAGACAGAAGTAACCTAATGATTCACCCCACTATACAGACTAACCGGAGGAAATAGACTATAGACAATGCCATATAAAAGGTAGATTCTATGAATAAAGCACAGTGGTAATAAAGCACAGTATATAAAGCAGCACCGAATGTTTCATGTTGACAAAACATGGCAGTAAACAAGATGGCAAGAATTTTGAACGAAAGAATTTTTAAAGAAGAAAGTATCGCGTTCGTTTTAGGACAGAAAAGTGAAACACAAACCAGACAGTTAGAACCCGAAAAGAATAAAATGAGTAAAATACAACAGTTATAGCTGGTAGTAGAACAGAGAAAGAAGAAAAAATACAAAACAGTACAATGACCCAGCCAAGGTAGCGGGCGCCCTAATTAAAGAAAATCCTAAACCTCCGACGTTCAAGGAAAAGTAAGAAGAGCAACAATGTTTATCGAAATTTCGTGAATTTCACCCCAAGGCTCCCCCCTACCCACGCATAACCCAAAGTACAAACAATCTCCCCCCACCACATTATAAATATCAGCAAAACCACAACATACACATGGGGAACAAGGGACAATAACAGCGAGCCTAGTCCCACTTCAGGAGTCTTCTGGGAACCAGCGCAGTCAAACATGGGCAGACACGCCCCTAGCCAACCGCTGGCAGGTCTAAGAACCAGCCCACCCAACGTCACTTCCACCACAAGCCACCAACAACAGTTCCAAGGGCACAATGCCAGGCACCAATCACAACCAATATATAAAGTTCTAACAAGCTCGCACCACCGAGCTGGCCACACAAGGCACCCGAAATCACCGGTACAAGGCCACAGAAGACCACCAACCTGTCCCACCAATGCTCCTGGAGAGCCGCCCCCCACGAGGCTAGAGCCCTCCAGAAACCAGATAGCACCCGGGGACCAGAACTGTAGAACCATGCCCAACAAGGCCAGAACCCGCACTACAACACCAAGCAACCGGAACCTCCGGTGTTCCACCCGTCCAAGGAAACAGCCTGGCAAGCACCACCAATCTACGCAGGGAACATAGGCTCACTGGGGGGGGGGGGGGGGTGGGGCACATACACACTAATATACACAAGATAAATGCAAAGATAAATGTACTTTTATTAGTAACAAAGATGAACAGCATTATAAAAACAGCCTACGTATACATCAGTATATGAATCACAACGACAAAACCACAACCAAAGTACATAATATATCTACTACCAGCTTTCGTACATACTAGCCCTACCTATGAATTTAAGGAGGGAAACGGCCAGCGCTTCCCGCCCCAGGAATCCTAATCCCAGGGGAAGAAGCCCTGACAGTTCCCTATCAAGGAAAAACAGCTAAACAACTACGGAATCTTTGTGTAAGTGCTGCATGTTATTCTCCACGCTCCTCAGAATCCTAATCTGGGGATTGGGATCGTAACCACAGCACTACACGAGAGGCGGGAGAACAATATAAAAGTACCCCCAAAACTATTGCCGATACGTATGTGAACAGATGTTGCGTTAAAAAGGACCAAAAGTAAATTAAGGTAAAAATTGAGTTTAAGACCAAAGTGTAGGAGGTTCCGGAAATAAACAGCTGGACTGAGGTGAGAAACCACCCACACATGTACGCCCCCTAATAATCACAACAAGGTTTTACGCAACTTTTAAGGAATTTTACAAGCAAGAAAAATCAATAAAATTATCAAAGCTTGCAGTCTAATCCAAGAAACAAAACCCGCAATTTGGCATACGTACTTTCACATAACATTTCAAAACACGCATAGAAAATCATGTAACACAGCAAATTCTTTATCTTAATCAGATCCAACCCCCTGGGGCCATCCAGAACCTCCTACAACTACAAGATAAAAATTTGTAAAAATGTGAAAAGAAATTAAAAAAAATATCACCAAGGTTCACAACCCCCCTTTTCTGGGCCAAAAACACCACCCCCTACAACAACGAAACATCAACGCCGGCTCTGCTTAAAGGCCGAAGGAGCAGAAGAGACGCCCCTATTCCACGTAACACCCCCCAAAAGAGACCTAAAAGACTTCCGACGACGTATTCTGTAACTCATACTTATGGACTTTAGAATTCAAAAAGGATTCAAAAATTTAAAATCTAGAAAAATTCAAGCAAATATTCAAGAAAATTTGGCCAAACCACTTCACATGCTCAAGCCTATGCTCCGTTACACAAACATGAATAAACTATCGGAAATACTGCAAATTAAGCCGGTTTTCGCGACAATTTTCTGCCTCCCAAAATTCCATCCAATAGGTATACATAGTCCAAAACGTCCAAAATGTGAAGACGGGGAATCGCCGCAACCAGTGGCAATGCAATATGTCCAAAATGTCCAATCAAGACCCAGGCAACCAAATTGAGGAAACCCAGGACCAAATAATTAGAGGAAGTACCAAAATTAAGCAAGCGCCTAAACAAAAGAACGTTAGTTGCAATTAAAACACAAAAAGTGAGATCAAGTTATATACGTATAAAGTGCTAGGATTTTCTCCAAACGGCCAAAATGCTAAAACAGAAGAAAAATTATCAGCTAAAACAAGAAAAACACACAGTGCAACATACGTATACAGGCAACACGTTGTAGGGAGTACTACAAAATACAAAGGAGCTTTTTAACAAAATTTGAGGAAAAATAACTTAAATGCAAATTCAAGGAAAGAAGACGATTTTTTATTTATACCTGTTAAAAATTCAAGGAATTTTAAACAACTCGTAGTATAAGAGAAACTCAAGAAGAAAATAAATTTAAGTTTAGATGCAAGGAAATAAGGCAAATTGTATACCTAATTTCAAAAAATTAGAAAATTTGAATGAATTAGAATTCGAGAAAAGTTGCTAAAAATGCAATAAAGTCTAAATTTGGCCAAAATTCGCAGGTAGTAAATGACCAACACAACATTATACAACAATACAACAATATTGGGGGACAGGGAGGGAAAAAGGTAAATTACGTATCATGATAGAAAGGTTTCAGACGATTTTCCAACCCATTTGAACTTTTGTGGAGGATCGTTGGTTGTCTCCTCCACCGGCTGCTCAGACGCTTCAATCGTCTCTCCTGACGGGCTTACCGGAAAGCCAGAATCCACTTCCGACTCAACGGGGCCCAGCCCTTCAGGGAGACAACCCGCCGACGGACTGGAATCCTGATCCAATCCTCCTTGGGACAGTCTCCCATGAAGAGCTTCCGGCAAAGGCTCTGACCGAACCCCTGCTGGGAGGAGAGAGGACTGACCTTCCTGCGTGTCCTGAACCCAGAAATCCACTTCTTCGGCAAAAGCCACTGGGACCAACGGTAGACGAGTAGAAAAACCCGAGGGGAGAGGCGCAAGGTCGCCCCCCTCAAACAAACACGATTTCAGAGGCTGGGGTGTCTCAGGGATAGGGGGTTTTACCCCCTCTTTAGACGGACCCACCTCCTCCTTCAAACATTCTTCAGGGTCAGGGGGAGACGAAAAACCCTTGATCAGAGCAGCTTTTCCTGAAACCACTTCTAGAGGCTGCTCCTCCAGTTCTACATCACCCTCCCCGCTTACCCCCTCTTTTAGGGGAGGCAAGGGATCCGCAGAAAAAACCCCGCTTCCATCAATTTCATCCTTTTGAGAAAACATTTCAGAATCATGGACTAAATCTTCTGCCTCTTCACAGTGAAAGACAATGTCGTTTTCAAGAGTATTTTCACGTACGTACATATAAAAAGGTAACTCCACCCGGGGTGGGGGCGCCCCCATACGTACATCCACGGCAAACAGCATTTCGTGACCCAACGGGTACAAGTTTGCGCGGGCTTGAGACACCACCAGCGGAACCGAGAATTGGGTATCCTGAGCCCAGTAATCAGCCGCAGGTTCGACTGAGCCGACAATCGTGGCCCTCGGAAGACGCACAGCTGTCGAGGTAGGATTTGTCACCAAAATTTGAAATTTATTGCCCGTAGGCTCCACTACCCCAGCATATGGCAAAACTCTACTTTCTTGAATAAAAGATTCAAGAGGCTCGAAAAAATATAAATTTGCAAAATTTTGGGAGGAGATAAGGGCAGGCGCCCATACCTCCGAGGTCGGGGGCACGACAGTATCTATGGCCATAACTGCCGCCGACTGAGCTTTTGGATTCGAAAACCAGTCGGTACAAATCTCTTCAGGAGATAGCAGTGAATGCAAAATTCCTGTCTCCTTTTGATCTTGAAAATAAAGAGATTTTCGAGTAAAGAAAAACATAAGCCATAAAAAAGCGTAAACCATAAACGTGATGGTAGCCGAATGGATAGAAGCCAATTTGACCACGTTCTGTGTCGCAACATTAAACAAATGTACGAACCTGTCCTCTACCGTAGACTTATCAGAAAGCGATTCTATTCCGATCACATGGGCATAGGTTTGGGTTGATATCGCAGGTGTTTGGGTAGGAGGAGTAGGAAAAGCTTCAATCATACCAACATGAAATGGGGACAAAATTTGCATAACCTGCTCCTGGGAAGGTACACTTTGCACCGGGACTTGAGTTCGTACCGGGGCTTGATTTTGTTGAACAGGAGCAGGTTCAGAAATTTGGACAGTTGAAACAGTCGGACTTTGAGTGGGACCCTGAATAAAACCCGAATATGAAACTGGGGGACCCGCCTGAACCGGAGCAACCTGAACAGCCGACTGTTGTACGAGTGGAACCGGTGTTCTTGAGCAGGTCACAACCGCAGGTGCCTGCGCCCGAGCGGGAGCAGGAGCCTGTGGGGGCGCCTGCTGGGGCACCGGAGCCTGATATTGATACTGCATTGGCTGCTGGACTGGGACCATCGCCGGTTGAGAGGCTTGCTGAACCACCTGTGGGGCAGCCTGAGCCTGAGTATATACGTATGTAGGCTGTTCATAATAGGTTGCCTGAACGGGCGGCTGATAATACCCCTGTGCAAGCTGGTACTGTTGGGGGTATACGTACGCCCCATCCCCCACGTAGTTGACCCCCCGAGGGGAAGGGCGAACTTTATAATCTGGGGGGGCTAATTCAGGATATTTGTCCCAACATTTTTCTGGGGGGTGCCCCTTCCTCTTACAAAACTTACAAACAGGGCCCAATCTCCTTTTTCGTTCTTCTTCCATCTGATTGAACCGGTCCCGGATCTGCTGTTCCACCCAATCGCGCATTTCCCGCAACTCCATACGGATTCCACCCGCCAAATCCTTGGGTTTTTCCACGGCAGGCTTGGAATTTGGATTGGAATCGTTGTGAACCATGTCGTCCGCCGATACCTGATATAGAGGCATGGAATAGCACAAGCTATCTTCTTCGGAGGGTCTTGTGTCCCGGGAATCCAATTTATCAATTATACGTAAGATTTGATCCATAGTGGGGGCGTGGTCAATAAAAAGCGGAGCCAAGGCACTGATGTAGGTTTTGTCCGTGATTCCTGCAAAAAGTTGCTGAACGCATTGCTGTTCACGTTCCAAGGCATCGTCCGGCCAGATGGAAATGGCTTGGGCCTGTAACTCCGAGATATATCTACGTACCGACTCCCCGTGACGCTGGACCCTTCTAGCAAAAGATACGTATCTGTCCCGGATTGACAGTTGTGGTCGTGGGAATTGGGACTTCAGCAGATTGACAAATCCCTCAAAAGTATCCGCGACACCAGGTCCGCAGCGGGAGGCATAGATCAGGGCCTTTCCCGTCAGCTTGTTGAACAGTAGCCTTGCCCACTGTTCAGATGGAATCCTGTGAATTGTTGCTGCAGATCTGAAATTTGGGAGCCATTCCTCCAAGTACATCTTGTCCGGGTCAAATCTAGGAATATCACGTAGAATATCAATATACATTCTGTATAGAGAAGCATCATGCTTTGCCAACGATGCATCTGTAGCCTGCAGTGTAGAAGGAGTTGGATGTTGAACATAAGTTTGCGTCGCAAGAACCGGTTGGGGGGCGACTTTTGGTACCGAAACAGGAATTGGAGGATTGGGAGGCGGAGCAGCCGTCAAGCGAGGAACTGGATGTCTCACTGCAACTTGGCCAGAAGGAGGGGGAGGGGGATTCGATATCTGAGCCTGTGACATTCTTGGCTGCAAAACAGGTCGCTGATCTGGACAAACTAATCTGGTCGGCTGATTCTGCGACATTCCAGAATTTTGACCCAAATTGTGGCCTGATGGCCGAGTATGCCCCTGGGGGGGCCCTCCCAGCCCCTGGCCGGCACCCGTAACCGGGATCCAAACCAAGTTTTGGGGCCGCACAGGGGCCGAGGACCCCGGACCAGGGGTGACCACCGTATGTTGAGCCACAAAATCACAAGTCTGAGTATGGGCTACCGTTTCTGCGGCCAAATAGTAGGCGTCAGCATCTGGATCAGGGGGCGGCGGCCCAGGCATATACGGATTCGGTATTGGTCCCTGTAAATCTTGCCGGGTTGGAGTCCACATGCCCGAACGTTCCAATTCATGAACAGTAGGATTTTCGTGAACTTGTCTCTCTAGGACGTCATATTGAAATGTTTTGGGCAATTTCAGAGCATATCGATCTACCTTTTCACACGTCGGATCAGGAATATGTCGGACTTGAGGCATGTGGCGCTCCAACCCGGGCTGAGGGCCAGCCATGCACGCCCCCTGATACAGATGATAGCCGTACGTATTCGGCCGCAGGGTCAGGTAGGTGGGGCCCCCCTGCGTAGTATCACGGGCATAAAATTCAGGAGACACCACAGGCGGATTTAAGGTGGCTGGATCCGGTACAACAGGATAAATTTCATCAGGAGATTTCGGAGGGTAGGGTCCCGGAATGCCGACTGCATCATGTGAGCACGGCGGCACTGGAATGCAATCCTGTGAATCTGATCGGATCATAATTAGATTTGGATCGATTCGGGGACCAGACGTCACTGGGAGGGGAGTCGGCACTGGAATTTGGGACTGGGGGGAGGCATATTCAGAGGAAATTTCTTGTGGGACTGAGCCACCCACTGGCTGATTCAATGGGACAGACTGCGTGTAGATCGCTCCAGCATATCCCAGCGGAATCAGGTGCGTATCATGCGTACCCGTCACGACGCCGGTCAATCCCTGAAAATTTTCTTGGGGGTCCCCCAAATTTTGGGTGGTACTCAAAACCCTCTGGTAGGCACTGTCAGTAAAACGTTCATTAGAGGACTGGGAGGTAGCAAGGGTCAAAGGCTGGCCAGGATTTACCACCAAATTTTGCCCCCCACTCGTACCAACCTGCACAACTGTATTATCTGAGGGAGAGGCAAAGCCCCCTCCCCCTTCGGGAAGAGCCCTCCCCGCAGAAAAATCTGAAATAGGCGTACCCGCAGATAGGGGGGCCGATAGAGCAAAACGGGACACAGTTTGAGAACCCACGCCACCCACAGCTTGGACGGAGGTTTCAGATGAATTTTCAACAAAATGACCCGTCTGTCGAAGGACATTTTCTGGGGAGAGGGTACCCACACCCGTGGGGGGAGGAGCCCCCCCATCTGGCACAGGTGACTGTTCTGCAACAGCAACCAACGGACCCCCCCAACTTTGCTGTAGCATAGCACTATAACCTCCCCCACCAATAGACTGAACATTTGATCCGGGTACAGCCCCCACAGGGCGCTGACCCAGTTGTGACGAATAGTGGGAGCCGGGGGACCTCCCCCGTCCCACACCTGAACTTTGTGAAGTTTGCACATTTACAGCAGTGGAACTGGGAGTTGGGGCCACTGGGGAGGGACGGAGCGAACCCCGACCCACCCCAGTCGACGATGGACGAGGAGTCCCCCCGACCCCCGTACTGGTACTGGGTTGGGGGTGATCCCCCCTGCCCCCAAAGCCGGATGTGGCAGGCTGAGACATCAGAAAAACTTTCGTCAACTTCTGGTGCCTGATGAGCAGGCAAATTATCAAAAAGAAAAACTTTTTCCGCTAACTGTTTTGATCTGGCACGAGTATGAGGAGGCGAAAAAAATAGGCATTTACCGCATCTCACGGTCGCCAGTTTTGTAAAAAATGTAGTTGTCGCCTCTATTGATAATAAAACGGACTTGACTACTTTACTGCAGGTTCACAATCGGTAGTGTATGCCTACCGCTCCTCCTCGTGCCTAACTGATAAAACCATAATTAAAAATAACGAAATTCACACGATACTTTAATCTTAGAATTTACAAGTAATTATTAAACAACATTTTTTACCAAAACATACGAAATCACTTAAGTAAATATTCAACACAACTAACAAAACGGTACCAAAATGAGACTAATGTCTCAGCTGCCAATACAATGATTCGGAACCCACACCCAACCAACTATCAATAACACCCAACCAAGACTAACCAACTTCAACTTTTAACAAGTGACTCCATGTTTGTAAACTACCGAAGTAGCTAAGTTCCAAAAATAGTTTCATCATTCATGAAAGAATTTCCAAAATTAACATCGTTTTCAACGAATATTTCACACTAACTACGATTCTAAGGGCAACCATTTCAATTCAAATTTGAAATTTCTATTAAATTTTAATACACAAACATTTTTCTATTTAATTTTGCTGCACCTATCTGTTTTAGTATTAACGTTTAGTTGAAATTGACCAAAATCGTTCAATTTTTAGGAAAACCAAGAGAATCCGATTTTGCTGAAAGCATGTACAAAGGTATTTTGGGCTCTGTCGTGGTCTCAGCAAACGAACATGATACCTGTTTTTCGGCTCAACTATTCATTAGTACTTTATTGTAGGCTAAATTGCAAGCTGGCAAGAAAAACAACGAAAACATATGCCGAAACACTGTCTTTAAATTACTTTTCAGCGAACTTTGAAAATATACAACTTTTCATGAAAATCGTAAAAATCTTTGGTTGGCTCCCCTTGAATTGCAGTTATTTTTTTTTTTTTTTTTTTTTTTGTTCCAAACCCCACACTAGACCATATTATAATTAAAGATTTAGTTATCTCAGTTAGTCTCAGGTCATAAATGCTAGATACATATAACTATGCAAGTCTTAAGAAACTTTTATCAAATTGTCAACAGCCTACGTAGTACATGCATGAAAGTAGTGTATATACTAGTGATTTCAGTAGCTTTGAAATCGGAAACAATCACTTCCATGGCGGTCATTGTTTTCAACTGATAAGCCAAAATTATCAAGCATTGTTTCAACCATTCATTGTTAATAAAAAGTTGTAGAAAGACCTAATAACATTTTTAGTTGCGTTGGATCAGGTTGGTTAAACATTGACAACTAATCTTGGCATAAAATGGAGGAAGATCCAGGTAAGTATCAAAAACAAAGTATTCTATAACAGAATATATATTGTGTGAAATTTCGGAGACAGTCTAAAACTAAGTATGAGCATTCGTACTAAACTTTTAAGTTAATTGCTAAAGCTTATCAGTCTTGAAGCCCCAATTTCATTCGTGTTACCAAGATCAATAAGCTTGAGATCTCAGGAGTGTACGCTTATGCCCTTAATTTTAACATGAGATAGGCGATTGGCTATTCAAATGGCTTTTACTTCAAACGCATAAGTTTAACAATGCTAAGCGGTTCCAGCTCCAGCGGTTCCAGCAGTTCCAGATTAGTAGATTTATGTACAATTGCCATACAACCTATAGCTCGAAATATTTCTGCTTCAGTTTCAAGTCTACGTTTGTATAAATTTTATTTTCTGATTTTTAATTTTTTTGTGTGATTTTTAGTTTCAGTTTGAAAAGGCTATGCAGTCACTTTCAGCTTCAGTTTCAAGTATAGGTACTAACTGGAATTGCAGTACGACTAGAGAATATGAAATTTAGGTGCTGAAGTATTTCCAGCTGCAGATAGATACCTACCCGAACATCAACAAGCACTAATAATGTTTTAATAATAATGTGTGCGGCGGTATACTTTCGCCAAAACAGGCAATAGCGACGGGAAGGGGGACAGGCGCATTTGGCTAGTTCTTGCTGGCAGGTTGGGCACTGGTTAGGTCGGTCATCTGATTTGTCACCAGTTGGCCAACAACTGCAACGCTCATGTTTTTTCCTGGAGCAATGTCGCCACGAACGTGCGATGAATTTTTCTGAATTCATCGCACGTTCAGTCTAAGCAAAGCAAAGCCTATGTTTTACATAACGTGTTAACTATCACTGTATTTACGATCAGACAAAGTACTAGGACAAATCTTATACGTTTTTAAAGACATTCAAAGAATTGCTTTCATTCAGTCATAACAACTTCTCCCTTGTTTTTAAAAGCTCTTAGCGATAGTACTGGTCAGTTGTTGGGTCCCATTTCACGGGACGGCGAGTCTGGCGGTTAGAGCGACGAACCGGGGGAGGCGAAGGTGTGCGCCTCCGTTCTGGCACATCTGGTTCCAAATTTTGCCGGTCTTGAGCTTCGTTCGCCCTCTGGTCGGCAGGAGGATCGTTGTCGCCTGGGACCAGTGGATTTGGACGGAACGTGCAGGACTCGAACTCATCGCCACCATCCGCTTCTGGTTCCCTGTGGTTCCTGTGCGGACCTGCTCTTTGCAACTGGTCGACATGCCGTGAACACATGTCCCCCGAAGGCAACATCACCTGATACATAAAATTCCCCAATCTCTTTGCTATTTTCCCAGGAATCCACTTCGGGCCTCTTCCGTACTCGCGCAACCAAACCGAATCATTGGTCTGGAAGGAGCGAGGTTGGTGAACGCTGGCCTTAACGTGCAATTTGGGGTGAAGGAAAGACCAACAGGTGTTTATCTCTCTCCCAAGAAACAACTTCGCCGGGGTGTGACCAGTGAATGAATGCGGAATTGAGCGATAGGTCAGCAGAAATTGAGCTACGGTTTTCGGCAACGCTGACAGGGTAGGGTCAGAAGCTAAGATAGCTTTTTTAAATGACTGGACAAACCGTTCAGCTATTCCGTTGGAAGACGGATGATAAGGAGCTGAAAAGATATGATTGATATTATTCTCTAGACAAAATCGAGAGAACTCATAGGACGAAAACTGTGGGCCATTATCTGTGACCAAAGTTTCTGGAATCCCATTGCGGGCAAACAGGGAGCGAAGAACTTGTATCGTGTTCAGAGAAGTAGTCGACTTCATCTCCACTACCTCTGGCCATTTGGAGTAACTATCCACCATTAATAGCCACATCTTACCAAAAAATGGGCCTGCAAAATCGGCATGGACACGTTCCCAGGGCTTGGCCGGCAGACGCCAACTGGAAGAAACAATCGCTGGCGGAGCTGAGGAAACTTTGCGGCAATTGGAACAATTTGCTGAAATTGCCTCGATTTCCTTGTTCATTGTCGGCCACCAACGTGGAGCCTTGCCAGAGATTTCATTCTGACTGTGCCAGGGTGACTGCAGTGTAGAAGGTCAAGGAAGCAGGATTGAAGGGAAGCGGGAACAATAACCCTATTGTTCCAAAAGAGACAGTTGTCGTGAACAGAAATTTCTAGACGTTTTTTCCAAAATGGAGCTAGATTCGGAAGTTTGGCGTGAATGTGCTTCCAACCGGAACACACTGCATCCAAAACTTGAGACAAGGTGTGATCTTGGCTCGTTTCGAAGCTGATCTTCTCCAAAGTGCATGGCAGATGCTCCGCGGTTTCCGAAATCAACTGGAAGACATCGGTACATGCTTCAAGCTTAGATGGCTCACCTGCAAGGGGAGACGCGAGAAAGCGTCGGCGTTGCCGTGTTCAGTCGTTGAGCGGATATCAATTGAATAGTTGTAAGCCTTTAGCTTTAAAGCCCAACGCTGCAGTCGCCCCATGGCTAAAGGACTAGCCGCTACCGGATTGAATATTTGCACCAGGGGTTTGTGGTCAGTCAAGAGATGAAAAGGACGGCCGTACACATATTCATGAAATTTCGACAGTCCAAAAACAATGCCCAACCCCTCTTTTTCAATCTGTGAATAGCGGCGCTCTGCTTCATTCAAGGTGCGGGACGCGTACGCAATTGGTCTTTCCGAACCGTCGGGGAGGGTATGTGAAACAACGGCGCCGACCCCCACTGGAGAAGCATCGCAAGCTAGAGTTAAAGGAAGGGTCTCGTCGTAGGGCATCAACACCGCAGGGCCTTGAAGAACCTGTTTCAAGTCCGTGAATGCCCTACTACACTGGGAATCCCATTTCCATTTTACCCCTTTTCGGCGCAAGGAATTCAGGGGTGCGACCAAAGTGGAGAAATTGGAGATAAACCCAGAGTAATAGTTAGCCAGACCCAGAAAGGACATGAGTTCAGAAACATTCTGTGGAGGCGGAATTTGCAGCAAGCCACTTTTTGGGAGTGATCCTTTGATCAATGACGTGGCCGAGATAATCCACACTCGGTCTGAAAAATTCGCACTTGGGCAATCCAAGCTTTATACCATGGTTTCGGCAAGCCAGAAAAACGTTGCGGAGATTAAGCAAGTGTTCTTTATCATCCTTACCCGTGACACAGATATCATCCAGAAAAATGCTAACACCTGGACATCCAGCAAAAATCTGATCCATAGTTTGTTGAAAAATTGCAGGAGCCGAAGACAGCCCAAACTGAAGTCGTTTACATTTATAAATCCCTTTATGTGTATTGATGCAAGCTAAAAGTTGACTTTCGTCATCAAGGTCAAGCTGAAGATATGCTTGGGCCATGTCCAGCTTGGTGAACGACTTACCGCCTTTTAGGTTTTGCATCAAATCAAAGAACTTTGGCAACGGATATTGGTTGATGCAAAGATGCGGATTCACAGACACACTGTAGTCTCCGCACAGTCGTATTTTGCCCGTGGGTTTCACCACCGGAACGACTGGTGCGGCGACTTCTGCAAACGGCACTGACTCTATCACTTCTTTTTTACAAAGGTCGTCCAGCTCTTCTTCTACTTTAGCTTTCAGAGCATACGGAAGCGGCCGTGCTTTATTGAATTTTGGTGTTGAGCCAGGTTTTAGGATCAGTTTGGCAGGGGGCACTCCTACGATATGGCCTAAACCAGGGCTGACAAGATCAGTGAATTCGTCAACAAGATCTTTAACCTCCGGACGCAAATTTCGATCAGAAACCGAAATGTTAGCAATGTTAATGTTTAGTAGGGACAACAGATCCCGTCCCAATAGTGCGGGACCGGTCAGCAACAACGAAAGAGTGGCATTTAGACTGTCCGTTCAATTGGACTGTCGCATTCAACTGCCCCATCACTGTAATGTTACTACCACCATAACCCCGAAGACGAACAGGGCAGGAATGCAAAGTAATATCAGGGAACTCTGTTTTAACCAAAACAGATGGTAAAACAGACAGCCCGGCCCCAGTGTCAACCTCCATAGAAATAAGTTTGTCGTTGACAGCAGGCTGAACCACGATAGGCTTAGAAACCTTGATTGAGTTAATGTAATAGATGGGGTTGGAATCGTCACCGTCGAAACTTGAAGAAAGCTGTTTGACGTCACCATTTGACTTACGATTGTTATTCGCTTTTGACCGGCAAACCGATGCGATATGGCCAGTCTTAGAGCAATAGCGACAGACTGCAGTCTTGAATTTGCAGTCTGGAGCCCAATGTCCTGGTTTCCCGCAACGCCAACAGGAGCCTGGACGTGCCGTATCAGAGGGACCTTGACGATGACTCTTGGTCTTTGACTTTGACGAAGTGTGCAAGCGGTTGGTGGGTTCGCTGAAATGGGTTGGGAAGGATCCGGAATTGCTGATCTCTTTGGCTTGCTTTGACGCTGATTCCATTCCAGTTGCTATTTCAATCGCTTTTTGTAGAGTTAAGTCACTTTCCGCGAGCAGCCGGCGCTGCGCCTGCTCCGAACTAATGCCACATACTAGGCGGTCTCTCAGAGAGTCATCAAGGTCGGCGAAATCGCAGAATTGGGCCCGTGATCGTAAGCGAGCCAGAAACTGACAGATAGTCTCACCTGGAGACTGTTTCAGGTTGTGGAATTTAAAACGTTCGGAAATAATGTTCAGTTTAGGCTGAAAATGGCTTTTCATTGCTAAAAGCAAGTCCTCCAAAGGGGTCACCGTTGGCTTATTAGGAGCGGTTAAGCTCTTCAGAAGGCTATAGTTCTCAGAACCGAGGGACGTAAGAAAAGTGGCCCGTTTCTTTTCTTCGTCGGTAATGTCATTGGCCAAAAGGAACATATCAAAGCGATCAACGTAATCTTCCCATTTCTCCGACGACGGAGAAAAAGGATCTAGCGGCAGAAAATGCCTCGTCGCCATTTTTACATAACGTGTTAACTATCACTGTATTTACGATCAGACAAAGTACTAGGACAAATCTTATACGTTTTTAAAGACATTCAAAGAATTGCTTTCATTCAGTCATAACACTATGTAGATTGTCTGACAACTGCAGTACCTTAGTTAGCAAGTCAGGTATGTTGTAAGTGGCCGTTTTAGTAAGTGTATCTCATAAGCACTCTGTGATAGTTGAAGGCGTTAATAATTTTGGGATTGAATCCGTCATTGTAACAAGCTGGACCCTCCTATCCTAAAATCATAATCGTTTTGGCATGCTGCGTAGTTGTATTCAGCAATGTGTTAGAATTTCTGTTTCAGATACTCGATTTGGAGAGTCCATTTTGTCTAGAATTAAGACTCCAGAATTTCTGAGCAAGGCCAAGTTCAGTAATTCAAAGTTTGATTGTCCGAAGTTCTGTGAAGGCGCCGCATGTTTCGGATTTTCGATACTGACAACTGTGCTAATCCTAGCTCTCTTGGTTTGTTTCATAACCATAATCATCCTTGCGGCTGCCGTGGGAAATGGTACCGGAACTCCACCGGAGCCATATCCCTCACTTTGTGTGAGCCAGACATGTGTGGCAGCCTCAGGACAAATAGTGGCCTCAATGAATCTCTCAGGTAACCGAATTATACTGCTTAGCGTATTAGAAATCAGTTATTTTCTATTTAGTTTTATAGATGAGATGAAAGATATACTTTTTGTTTGGTATGCATAATGTTTATGCCTAACGACGATATGTGATATGTGATATCTAGAAACAGGACTAAAAACTATCACTGGTCAAACATTCAGTTTTAAAGCAATTCTAAACCGCAAAATGGATACTACAATTTTAAACTATCATTTCCACCCAACCGAATGTAAATTTCAGTCAGTATAATGCTTCTTTCTTATCGACTCGAGATTATTTACGAAATCCTTTCTCCAGTAAAAACTACCGTATGGCAGCTTTCAATGTCCAATTTTTATAAAAATTCTATTTCCACTGTTGTGTAGTTGAATTTTACTTAAAGAACAACAAATCATCGAAATATTGATTACACAAAAACCTAAAATTTTTCAGAACCTCTCAAATAAAGCGAGAAAACGTGGTGGTGCTTTAAGATAGTAATATTTCTGTAATACTTTTCATATTGAAGAGCTTCATGACACATGTTGCTATTTTACATTTAGTCCTGAATACAGAAAATAATAGGTCTAGTCAACGCCCAACGAACAATACATGCATGCATACAACATGGCTCAGTGTAACCGAACCATGCAATAGCCAAATGCGTGCTACACCGTGCAGTACAATTGTACATACTGCACCATGTGTTCGCTGCTCTCCTGTTCGAAGTATGCAGAGAGGTTTTTGACATGTAGCAGGACCGACTGCACAGATCTAGAATTTCTCCTTCTATAATTTCCGTCTGCATAAATATGTTAAATAGGCTGAATAGCATTTAGAATAATGAAAATTAGAATAAATGTCATTTTTCAAAACATGACATGCCAGAAGACTAAAATCTTCCGGCTTTTTGAGCCCTATTACAAGCCAGTTGTAGCACTGCTTGCTGTGCTCACAGAAATTTGTGAGCTCACTTGCAGGCGAAGCCCTCGTGAAGGGCACTCTTGCACTATGCGCGCTTGCACTGTGCATACAAACCTCTCCTGGCAGTGTTACAACTTACACCTGTACAGCGCTATAAAGAAATCCAAACCACTTGTTTCAGCGGATCCGTGCAACAATTTCTATGACTTTGTCTGTGGTAAATACAATACTAAGAATCCTATTCCAATGGGTGCAATTCAATCAACGATCAGTTCTCAGATGCAAGAAGCTGTGGACGAGAAACTGATTAATCTGATTTCAGAGCCCCTCCCCAAATATTATGATCCCGATACTGCGGTCAACAAACTTAAGATTTTCTATCAAGCCTGCCAAGTAAGCCAAATTGATCACACTGCTATTGATTACGAATATATGTTAAAGGGAGCAAACTAAATTTCTATTGTATCTTGGTTTTGTCCGTAGTCCGTGTCTGGATCTAATATCAATACAGCGCGCTCAATGTTAGAACAATGAATTGCAATTTTGCAATGTTAGAACATTACATTACGTTACAATGTTATTAATACAATGTTACGATATTGCAGGATTAGCTGCCAGGTTGTAATAAGTTGATATCCTTTTCAGAATGAATTTTATCGAACCCTGAATGGAGGTAAAGCATTAACAGATCTCTTAAATGACTACGGAGGATTTGATGCTATCGGAACTTATGTGGAGTCCAAGTTTGATTTTGACAAAGCAGTGCAAGCGGCTCATGCTAGATTTTCAGCGGGACCATTTTTTTCGTGCGTATTAAATATTTTTATGAAGACAAGAAAAAACAATTACCAGCGTCAAATCTGTGGTTGTCAATGGGAAGCTACAGCGACACTGATATCAGTTGGCATTAGCTTCGTCAAATCTTTAAACATGGTGTTTCTAGTTAGTCATGGCGTATCGAAGTCATTGATTGATGTACAAATGCTGTAGGAAGCCGAGGTGTATTCCTCGTCGTTTTCTCTAGTCTACGCACGTTCGTAAGTATTGTTGCGGCGGTGCAGGAATTTGAATCTCTTTTCATCGGAGTGACACTGAACTCCAAAAATTTGTCGTGTTGTTGGGGATGTACATACAAGGGCTGCACCAACGGGGAAGTTGAACAAAACCAGATATGTATACAAAATTTGGTACCAAGACGAAACCGAGATCTACAAAATTTGATACCAGGCTATCTCGCCTTCAAATTGGCAACAATTGTAAAACAAGGCCACCAGAGCTTTTTAATAGCTTTTACAAAATTAATTCTCATTAAATTGAGTTGTTGTTGAATTTGAGATTAAACTGTTATTCAATTATTTCTTTGAAATTGTCATTTTATGTTTTCAGGATTACCGTTGAACCTAGTGTACAGGAAATTGCGGAAGGAGAAATTGTCAACAGTTATACTGCAGCTGTATGTTGTATTTTTGTGGGCTATTTTAACAGCGTTTAAGCATTTCTTGAATTTTCTTACATATTTCCGATAATAAAATGATAACAAATTTAGCATTTTTAACTGCTTTGCGTTGGCGTTAGCAATTGTGTTATAGTCGGTTTGAAATAATGTATCCCTTGCTCTACTTCTATCGCTTTCAAATACAAATTTTGTTGTATTTTGTCACAACATTCGCGATTATTCGCGTAATTTGGCCGGAAAACCGTTGAAATACAATCAAAAGCAGCTTCCAGGATTACTCTTGTTCGTGTTTGATTTCTTGTTCTTCTTCTCAATAGGTTAAATTTTTCTGAGTTTTCAGATATCTCCACCTACGTTGAACATGAATTTGCATCACTATACTGAAGATGAAAATGACACGGTATTGACAATGTGGTTGCCTTATATAATCCATTTTGTTTAAACTGAATACGTTATATAAGTCTTCCAATTCTTCCTTCTAATTCCTTTCTACATTTACATATTTTCGCTTGATGCAGTGCTTGTTGTTTCAGGATACAACATTGCATTCATACAAACTATTTGTTACCAATGTGCTAACCTTATTAAAAGAAGCAGGTGGAAAGAAATCTGGGAATGTGGATGCTGCAGTTGAAGATATCATAAATGTGGAAAAAACAATAGCCACGGTTAATTTGTTAATGTTAATTCATGTGATTGAAGAAAGAATCCTTGTTTTCAATATTTTCGGTCATCATTTTAGTGGCTTTTATTTTTAAATCTGACCGTTGCTACCTCTTCTTACTTAGGGTTCAGCAGATTCAGCTGTGAAAATCTTACTTTTGCATACTTTGCATACTTTTACAAACGAAAATAATCAGTTGATCGACAATATATCAATCATAAATCATATGTTAGTTGTTGTTATGCTTGGAATTCGGAGTGGATATGCTGACTTGAGGGGACCATCCGATCCAAATAGGATTGATAAATAGGAGTAAAATAGGATTGACGGGATCGATTAATTTCAGCGGCCAGTATAATAAGCTGTTCATTTTTCACTTTTTACTCTAATTTTGCTAGAACCAAACAACAGCCAATAAAACTATAAAACTATACAACTATAAAACGTTTTCTTTGCTATCCGCGTCGCGCCGTCGCAGCTACAACTTTTTGTAGAGATCATTTTAAGGTGATCGACAGCTCTGACGGCATAGTTTCTAGACGAAGGTGAGAATCAGCATCCGGGATTCACTGAAATTTCCCATTTTCTGCCAAATGCTTTGCAAACAAATTTGAGAAATAGTTTTGAAATCAAGCCACTCTTATCACACAATAGCGCTCAGCAACAGAGGCTTTGATTTCGAGGTCTTTCCAAACCAAAAAGAATTGCTGACATGTGATTGGCTGGCTATGGAAATTAACCAGTCCATAAATGACAGGAAAACTTATTGGGTCTCGCTCGCTACCACCATTAAATATCCCTATATCAGTGGAGTAGAAAGTTAGCGGAGTGGCTTTGAATGCATTCATTCGTTCCTGTACACCGGAGTTGATACCTATTTATGTATTTGTATTTATTTCAACTTATAAGCTTTCAGATAATGATGTCTCTAGATTCAGACAGTCCAGTAAAGAACAATACCATACGATATTTGATTTCGAATTACGGCCAGACGGTAAATTTAATTCCTTTTTAAGTGTATACAATTGTTTGATGCTCACCTGAAGACAGCTTTGTTGGTCACTATTTTTTGTTTTGTTGTGTTTTCACCATTTGTGCACGGTACACGGTATGGAGTGTCATGAAACATTTTCGCATTTAGCTGTCTTGGTTTGAACTGCTGAAGGCTGTGTATCCTGGAGGCAGTTTGGATGTCAACAAATTGGTCCATATCAATTTTGAATCATATATGAAGCAGATAAACGACCAGTTTAAAGACAAAATACCTAAAAGGTAATTTTCTGATTATAGATACATTATTGTTCTGATTTGTAGTTAGCCAAGAGACGATCATGATAAAAGTACTACTGAAGTTAGTTATGGCTGATTTTCATTATTTTGAACAGGAGACACAAGTTTATTAATTCAAAATATGTCGAAATATGTTCAGACCAACCTTGAAATCAAATCATTTCATAAATTGCAGAAGTTATGGCAGGACCGGTCTATATTGAATACTTTCGGTTACTAAATATACTTTCTCATTTTCAGGGTACTTAACAATTATGTAATGTGGCGCATCACCCTTAATATGATAAGTGAATTGGGTTGGGACTATATTCACGCTCTGCGAACATGGATTTCTGATCTATACCATGGTCATGTTGCTAACGTTGGTAAGGCTGGAAAACTGTAATTGGAAAAAGTACTAGGACAACTTGTCTTCTATAACACTTGTCAAAATCAACAGCTGAAATGAAATTGGAGTGAACTCTAAGCTATTGAAGGTTTATGGAGTGCCGGTGCGATCTCCAGATTCACAGCACGAAGCCACGGGTAACATAGCCATGGTAACTCGAGTGTTGACTACATCAGGCATTACGCTATAACACAGACCCATGCAAGGTTACCTTCCCTCTGAAGTGCTAAATATTTACAAACGACCAATTAAGCTGGGAAACTGGGTTAGTTGGGTTCAATTTGACTAGACCCAACTAATCCAATATGTCCCTTGCTCAGGGGGAATTATGTAATTTGTGAAACTCGAACAACTACATAATCATCGGATTAGTAGTTTAACGCCGTTATGATAAAGATAAAGATGGGATCAAATAAGTTGTGGGATCAAATCCCCAAAAAACTTTTAATACCTTCAGGTATGGTAATGCAACAATTATAACCTTTGCTCAAGCAAGTTTGTTTAGTATTGGTTTTGTGTTACTGTTCAAGCTAGTTTATTATGCTCGTTTCATGTTTCTTATGATCATCATTATGATTCACCACTTTGTTGATTACTGAAAATACTACATGTAGCTTCCATCATTAGGTACCCGAAACTGGTGTGTTAATCAAATCAAGACCTATTTTCCTCATGTAATGGGATATCTTTATGTTAGTCATGGGTATGGAACAAATGATCATAATTCTAAGGTAACAAAAGTTTTAGTAAAGATATCTAGTGCTTAGTATACAAACATTGATGCATCAACTGAGCTAAATAGTGCAACATGGAACATGCTAGCATGCACGCTGATCGTTTAACAGAATGTTTTTGGATGCAGTGCAGACCATACCGAGTTCAGAGTTAATCACTTTTCAAGATTGATAAAATTAGATTAGTGCTGCTATGGGAATAAAAATCTTTTGTGTCTATTCTCATGAAATAAAGCTTTTGAGATTATGTAACTGTAGCTCATGTAGTTTGCGGCAGGAAAGCATTTACAGAAAGCATGCAAAGAGCGAGCGCATTCTCCTATCATTGCTGCACTGAATGATTCCTCAGAAGCTACATATATCTAACCTAAATTATAAATTCTACTTAGGTTGAATCTATTTATCAGTCCATCAGAAAGTCGTTAATCGATCGTTTGGATACTGTATCATGGATGTCGGATGATGTCAAGGCCATCGCCAAAGAAAAGGTATGGTATACATATGCAACTGTCGCTAAGCGATGACATTCTAGTACTACTTCGCCCAGCATCGTCTGTTTTCCCCTGATATTTAGAGTTAACGATAAAAAGCTAAGTACAGTAACCTAGTCTTCATCCTTTTCATGTGACTACATGACCGATGACCGTGTAGCCGAATGATTAAGGCGCCGGATTTCGGAAGGTCCTAGGTTCGATTCCCGCCTTAGCCATAATGACGTTACATTGTCACCTTGAGCAAGAAACTTAGGTCATTGCTCCGCCGGTCGGACGAGGCTTTAAATTGGTGGGCCCGTGTGCTGCCTTGCTGGGGGTAGTGCACGCTAAAGAACCCTAATCCACTTATCGTCAAGAGTAGGGCGCAAAGTACCCCATGGAATATACCAGCACTTCTGTAATGTGTTCCGCCTACCTCCTGCGAGGGAGTTGTGGGTGCAAACGAGTCATGTACTCAAAATGGATCACACAACTTTCCGGGTTTGTCTCTGATCCCACCCCATCTGCGCTTGGGGCTTGGAGTGTCCAAAGATGCTGTGCTCCTCTACCTTGCGTATGAGCAGTTAATGGATGTCTTATTACCGGAGCCGAAAGGCCAGCTTCAGCTCCCATTGTGGGACAGCATTCAGGCAACGAAGCGAGAGTCATATTAGCTATGACTGAAGGGGAGAGACAAAGGTTAGCGCCCTCATATAGCCCCTTGGCTGAGTAGCCCGGCAATAACAACAACAACAACAACAACAACAGCTATGTGTTTTGCGAAATCCCACAGAGTATGCAACTTGTCATTTGTCTATACCTGTTCCAGTTGCAGAAATTGCATAATTTCCCCCCTTTGATTCAGCTTCGGTAGTGCCGGCAATCTACAGCTAACGTCAGCTGGCTAAGAGAGCTTTAAATGGAATTTTAAATGGTTAAGCTTCGTAAAAAGCAAATGTCTTGTTTTACTTCTAGCTGGGCAGTTTGGCATCAGAGATTGGTTATCCTAAATGGTTGGCCGATTCAGACAGCATTGACAAATATTACAGCAATGTAAGAGACATTTCGTAAACAGGATATGCAATCAAGCAATGATATCAAAAATTTACATATCTGGAGATTTAATCATATTTTGAAAATACATAGAGAAAAGTCGAGTGCACGGATTACAGTGTTAATGCTATTTATTTATTTATTCATTCTATATATTTATTGTTTTAGTTAAGAACAATGAACAGAACGAATCATTTCTCCAATATCTTAAGTGTGTATGATTTTATGAAGACACAAAACAGCAAACTTGTTGGCAGTGTTTCATGGGACAAGTAAATTTGACCATTTTGTTCATACTTCAACAAGTGTAACAATTTATCACAGTCACAATGTACAAAACATATAAGTCGGGCACAACGTTACGGTACATATGTATGTTGGGTGTCATTTAGATATTATATGATACCGCTAATAATTTAACCTTTTTATTCGGATTGTGATATTCTATTTCTTTCGTTCATGTTTTATTTTTAGATCGCAATGGCCGCAGCCCATTTTTACCTCTGGAGTCAAGTACTACAACTTTTGGAATAATCTGTTTATTCCCAGCGGATTTCTGCAACTGCCAATCTTCGATTCAGATTTACCGCAGGTCATGAATTTTGGCGGCCTTGGAAGGTGGTTGGGAAGCTCGTTGGTCCCAGCTATTGATTCTGAAGGTTGAACTCAACAAAAAACTTTGTATATCTATGGCATTATTTCAGGATAGAAAACTTTCTTTCAATTGTTTTATTTTGCCTCACTGACAGCTAACAATACGTTTGGCGTCGAAAACATATTTATGAACACTAAACATAGGTGAAAAGAATTAGTGTTGCCAATTTCGCACAGAAGCCATTAATCAAATTCCTCTGAAATTCAAGCAATATTTCCTTTTTCTGTATTGAAAAAGTTTCAACTTTCAAATCCCGGTCTGGTTGAGGATTTAATAAAAAATAACTGGAACTTAGAAACTTCTTTTTGGTATGCATACTGTTAAAAGATTAACTAAACTTTCTTGTAATGAAGAATGAAGAATCTTTGTAATCCTAAGCTTTTTGTCATCTTCAAGTCAGTGATTGCTGAAGGGAAAGGTGTACATATAAGAATGCGAGAAAAGTAACATAGTAGCGAATTTTACTGTAATGAAGTATACTTTTGACAAACAGTACTTTTTTCCCAGATCACCGTAGCCACAAAATCTGGCCAAAAGTGTTAAAAAACAGCAAGATTATTATTAAGAGGATAAAATTTTGCTAAAAAGCTAAATTTTCTTCCCACTCGGCGACAACTGGAATATGTACTTACGACTCAGTTTGCAAAAGCTAAGTTAATTTCCGTATTGCATTAACGTTGACCGCACCATATCAACCTGTCCTAAATTTGTCCTTTTTACAGTTTTATTGAAATGTTCTTGTTCATTGAAAGTTTCAGAACTTCTACAGTTTTACAGTGACGTAGGCATGCATGCATACTGTTTACATCCGTTGATAATTTAGGAAGAGTTTTGACTCGCAACGGCAGCTACATCGACTGGTGGGACGATGATACATCCACTGCATTCAAAGACGTCGCCAACTGTCATGGAGAACTTTTCAGGAACGAAACAATCGGAGATTATGTAATCCTCGTCTTACAGATCTAGAGATTTTTATTAAATTAGTAGACATTTAGTCATGTCAAATTTAAAACTTTTGAGGTCATAAGGAGGTTTGCGGTTTGAAGTTTGCGGATTAATTGAGGATTAGACTGTTTGAGAGTTAAGAAATTCAAATTTTTAACAAATGTAGGTACTTAAAGTAAAACTCAGTGTTGCAGACTAGAATTACGGGGTATATTTTTAAAATTAGCCGCTAAATTTTCGGATTCGCCAGAGGAATCGAAATGCTATCGACCTTAATAAACTAACCTGATTGGGGTTGAATTGACACGAAATCTTTAAGCTGATACATATTTATATTTACGAATTTTGTTTTTGTTATTTATTTGTCAGGACGTGAACAAAATCCTTGCAAGTATGGGACAGTATCACTGGAGAGAGGCGGCTGGCTTGAATGCAATAGTAGCTGTGAGTGCGCTTGTCAGCAGGTTTGGCTGCTGGCGTGGTTAACCGCGGGTATCCGCGGGTACCCGCGTGTCCATGCATCCATGCAGGCGTAGACACAATTTTATGAGCGCTACGACCGTTAACTATCATTAATTATCATTTGTTTTCTATGCCTTTAAAATATTTAATAGAATAAAAAGCAGTACATATCTAAACAAAAAACAATACATACAGCTCTATAAAAACTACAATAAAAACAATTTAATATGCCCATTTTTAAAAATTTGGCAGTTCAATACTAGAAAATTGGTAAACTTAGCCCTTCGAGCTGTCGAAATTGGCGATATTTGATTTTTCAGAAAACTGACTGTTTTGTTCACTATACTACTTACCCTTTTTCATTTAACTTCCATTTATCCGTAGCTTATTGATTAGTTTTAATCAGATTTGTCTTTTCGTGGCCGCGGGCTGTCGCACTCATCGAAAAACATGTCCACCGCCACCTCTGCTTGTCAGTGATGGAACCCGGGCACTTAGGGC
>JASAND010029446.1:0-44888 GCA_030248195.1 Trissonchulus latispiculum | reverse complement strand
ACTTATCGGGCCGGACCCCGGACTTATTGGGCCGGACTCCGAACTTACTGGGCCGTACTCCGAACTTGTTAGGCCGGACCCCGAACTTATTGGAGCAAGGCCCGAACTTTTGAAGAGGGCCCTGAATTCTTTGGGGAGCAGCCCGAACTTTTCAGCATTCACCGAACCTTATGCAGCCGTCCCCGAACTATGGGTAACATTCCCCGTGGTTTGAGTAATAGGTCCAGAACTCAGGGTGGCCAGTCCCGAGCTCGTAGAAACCAAACCTAAGGGAGGACATTGCTGCACAGATGGTTATAATTTTGATAACGTTGCTGGAGCTATAATCAGGGCTACTTGAGACCGTTCAAAGTCATCAATCGCAAAACTTGTTCGACAAAACAAAAAATCTGAGAATTCTCCTGGGGAACCCTCCGGTTGGGGAGCCTGGACCACTACCACCAGTAAAGGGGAATTAAATGAATCCTTAGGAAAACAGGCTCAGATCTACCGTTGTTGGATGCACCTGATCAATTTCGGTTCAAAATTTCTGTGACTTTTCTGAAAGAGGGACTGCAATTTGTACAAAGGGTAGGGTAGGGTGAATTGTACCTGTAGACCCTAAAAATGTCGGGTTAAGATCCCCTCTATGTCCCATGACATGTACTCTGCCTGTCTACCGCTTGAACCCATGTAGGAATAGACGAAATCAATAGAGTCATAGTCCTAGCTAGAGATGGAGAAAAATTATTTCCTGAAAAATCTGAAGAATATAAGTAACGTACTGTGGTCTTGTGAATTTAATCCCGACAAGCAAAAAGTGTATTAACTTTATCAGACAAACATTTCAGAAGAAATGCTCGGGAACAATATGGACTAGATTTGCCCTCATAATTTTTAGACTGATTCGAGAGACTAAATTTTTTATCAATGGATGAGTGTGAAGTGAAAGCCCCCCTGAGGGTTCAGTCTACCCTAAGGACCCCCACCATTTCGATACACGTGCGTAGAGTGCGGAGTACCGCTGAACCACCTAAGAATCCATTTTACGTGACATGGTTAATCCCAGAAATAAGAATTTTATGTTAAAAGGGTTTTGAAATCCAGGAAAACTATAATCCAAAGAAACTTATAGGCAAAAGGGAGATATCAAGACAAAAGGAACTTTTCGGCCATGACACTAAATGTAAACTAAGCTTCAATATTTAAGTTTTAAATCAAGGAATGAAACAACCTGGTGTAGCCGGAGGAAAGCCATCCATTGTCCAGAACCAGAATCCAAATCAAATCCAAAACCAAATTCGAAGGAACCAGGAAAAGGATTTGGAGCCCACCGAAACCGAAGCAGCGCTAGATTGGCAGGACCTGAAGATTGGCAGGACCTGAACGAACCAAGCAAAAAGGTGCAAACATGGAAAGACACGGAAGTGCAAATACACAGAAGTGACTAAAACTTGAAAACGTTGCTAGCAGAAGTTGTGTTGAAATAGCCCTGGAACAAATAATAAAACAAATTTAGAAATTTCACATAAAATCGAGAAAAAGACGGGAAAAAGAAATTTCAGAAATCGGAAGCTTCGAAATTTGGGCGTTTCGTACATCCTAGCATTGTACGTATTCAAGGAAAAATTTCAAGTGTACCATAAAATTTAATCCAAACAATCCTAGAAATCTGATAAATCAGGGAAAAAACCGTATAGCGATCTGACTGGAAATCACGTATGAAACCTAAAATACGAAGCAAAACTGACCAAGAAATCCAGAAGAAGTGGCGGAAAGGCCTGGTCTTGACAAAAACCAGAAATTATACCTAAACACAAATAAAAACACATACGTATATACAATTGAGAAAGGTGATAAAGCGGTAATAGCGTGTTGGTGAGTGATTGTAAAGTGACACAAAAATTTTATTGAGACCAGTGATATGAGATTTATACGTACTTACAGCTAAGGGCTACAAAACATAAAAAACTGTTCACAAATTCAGTGGTCGGGTGAGATGTTCTTAAGAAATGAGTTGGGTCTATTCACATGAACTATCTCTGGAAAATATTGAGTGCGTTCAGGAGAAAACTTTTGAATATCTGCAGTGTCTGTTTTTGAAGAAGCGAAGTTTGGGATGTCAAAACCGGAAAAATTTCGCAAAACTGAATCGGAGGTCAGGATGGCCCGGTCGTGCCCCGGCACACCCTGATCCACTTGGGGAGTAGAAAACTCCGGGAGGGTGGGGTCGACCCCCTTCACCCCCCATAGCCATCCCTCCCCCCACAGAAAACTAAATTTAGAATTGGAAAGAGTCAAGGCTTTTTTTATCCCTTCCATTGCCAAAAAACCCGGCAGAGATTCTACCCAAACTTTCACCTTATCAGAACACACCTTGGGGGTAACCCCCTCTTTTTGGGCGAAATCATGGGTTACCCCCTCTTTTTGAGGTAGACCCACCATTACCCCCTCTTTTTGGGGTACGCTCGGGAGTACCCCCTGTTTTTGAGGTGGATCCCCCGTCGGCCAAAATGCAGAGGAAAAAGGCACAAATGTCAAGAAAAATATCAAAAGGCCCAGAAGAAAGCAAACTGAAGTGACCTGAAAGGAACATAGGGGTTTCCCTGTAGCCCCCACGCCCCCCGGGGCAAATCTGGATGGTGGATCGGCCGCACACCCAGACGTGCCCCCACAAGCCCCAGCAACCGAGGTAGTGTCACCCACCGCACCCTGCTGCTGAAGCTGTGTGGGTCCCGCAGTATGCTCTGAAAAAGTCACTGTCGGTGGAGGGGGATCAGCGTCCAGAGAAAACAGAGGGGAGGGTGCAACCTCCTCTTTTAGGGAAGAATCACCAGTATCCTGAACATGTGGACCATCTGCGTCACACAATAAAATATGGTCCCTCCCAAACTTATCTGGCCATGCATCAGCGAAAAGCTCGCGCAATTCAGAAATTTGTTGCTTCCAAGCATATGCATTGTTTCGCATAGTATTGTACGTATGTAACTGGATTGCAGATAACATCAAAAACTTTGATTGAATCATAGAAAAAATCTCACCGCTACGAATTGACGTTGAATCAGCAGAAGAATTCACACCAAAAACAGGAAATTCAGAAACGGGTGGGCCAGATTCAATGTACCCCACATGATGCCTGGTTGAGGTGCGCAGGGGCCCTTCCCCTGGAGGAGGCGTGCCCCCCTGAAGATTAGGAGGCATATGATTAGAAGTTCGTACAAAATGCTGTGACGGTGAAGACGCTAGACGTTAAGCTGAGACCCCCCGTGGTGCTGGAGGCTGCGATGGAATCTTGGAAATATGCACGAAATTAGGGGTAGCCACACAAGGAGTTGCTGGTAGAACAGTGCCCTCGCGAGTTGCCATTTCCCACTGCGAATACCTAGGCGAAACTGGGGGCGGCGGTGCCAGTAAACCTAAAGGAGGTGGCGCCTGTTTTTGCCCTGGAGTATATGCCTGTGGTTGTACACCAAATTGGAGGTAAATGGGTACATGTTGTATAACACCCGCAACCTGCTCTCCTGGAAGGGATCGAACCTTCCAACCTGCTGGAGCCAATTGGGGATATTTGTCCCAACAATTATTTGGCTCATGACCCCGTCTACGGCAGTGGGGGCATTTGTCTTTACACCTATCTTCAAGTTGTCTCGAATCCCTCCCTTTCTCCCACAAAGAGCGCAGATCTTGAAGTTCTTTACGAAGTTCGTCCAGAGAGTCAGGAAAGCCCCCACCCGGTTCTGCTTTTTCCAAGGACGCAACAGGAAGGACCGGAGGATCGTAAGAGAGGGCGTCCCCCCGGGCGTTTCGCGAGATCCGAGCGTCAAGTTTGTCTATGACCCGCAAAATATCCTCCATGGAGGGTTCCCCATAGGCCCCCAGGGGGACAAGCGACGCCGCATATTTGTCATCCGCCCCGGCAAACACCTGTTGTACACAGTGCTTTTCCCGGTCATTCGGGTCATTCCAGATATCCAATGCTAATGCTTGTAATTCAGAGATATAAGTACGTATATATTCTCCGGGACGTTGTAATCGGTTCACAAACGCTGTATATTTCTGCTGATAAGAAAGTTGGGGCTTCGGAAACTGGGTCTTCAATAGCTTCAAGATATTTTCATAGGAATTAATCATAGCAAAACCGGCTCGAGAAGCATAAATCTGGGCTTTTCCTTCCAATTTACTGTACAAAAGTCGAGCCCAATGCTCTTGAGGAATTTGGTAAGTTTCAACAGCAGACACAAACTGGGGTAACCAATCCTCAAAGTAGACAGATTCAGGATCAAATCTGGGAACCTCCCGGAGAATTTCAATATACGTACGAAATAATCGTGGGTCATAATTTACAGCTGAAGCATCTGTGGACTCTATTGTTGGTGGTGCTTGATGACATGCAGCTGACACTTGCCCCCGTTTTGGACAAAAAACCCGTTTCTTCACTGGCTGAGTCACAAAAAAACCCGGGGGGGCGCCCCCCTGATTTCGTGGAGGTGGAGGGTTTAAAGCCACCCGCGCATTACCCCATACAAAATCAGAAATATTACCTTGCTGTGGGGTGGCTTCCACCGTCTGACTCACCCCTGAACCAGCTGGACCATTTGTTGGAGTACTCGAAGGTGGTACGTGCGTACAGACAGCTTGCTGAGCTGGGGAGGGCGTTCCCGGAGGCACTTGTTGCAAAGAACTATATACGTACATTGGGTTCCCATGAGCATCAGAAACGTGAAAAATTTTCTGTGCCGAGTACGGCACAGATTGGGAATTTTGCGCAATGTACGTATATTGTGCCTGTTGAGGGAACACCTGCTGTTGATTGGTCGTCTGAGCAGAATATTGTGCTTGGTGTGAAATTTGCACATTTGGACTGACTTGCGGCTGCATAGGGTAGAAAACATTCTGATACGTACCTTGAGGATACTGAGCAGACGGTGGAAGCAGGACACAGCCCGGATTTTGACCGAAATTTGGCGGGTCCCCATGACCTGGATTTGCCAAGCTTCTTACCCCCAAAGTGGGTTGCCCCACCTGACCTTGAGATGGCGATGCCCAAAAATAACCCTGTGCTGAAGTAGAAACAGACGTGGAGGGCACATAACGCGTGGTAGATGACGGAGCCGGTGCCCTCCCATTCGATACTGGCCGGGGTCCCCCATGCTGTTAGCTAAAAATTGGGGTGGGGCCGGGGCTGCAGAATTCCCAGAGACCAAGGGAGGCTGTTGTCTCTCCAATTGGATCAAATCAGTTCCAGACTTTTGATTCCGAGAATATTTTGGGTTTTTTTCGCCCGCACTAACGGGTCCCTCCGAATTTTGGTCGTCATGAGAGTCTGACTCCTCAATTTCAACTAAATTATCAAAAGCATAATACTGAGAGCCAGAAGTCATAATTGGCTCCTCCTGAATAGTTTCTGGGGGTTGCAGCAAACTCGGCCCACCAGACAACGATTTCGTAGTAGTTTCCCAGGTGGAAATTTGATTTTCGGGGGGAATAACATCTTGAAAAATTTGGGGACCCCCTGACTGTGACGTAGGGGGCTGAGACCCCGCAGGCTGCGAGACCTGGGGACGGGTAGCCCCAGGTAGGGACCGCGACGCAAACCCCCCAAAAGTTTTCTGCATATGACTGCCATACTGGGGGCAAGAAGACAGAGACGGACCGGTAGACGCAGACGCCCCCAACTGTTTGGGGATTCCCCTCCCAATCCCTGGGACTGTTTCCCCCGGACTGGCGTTGGGGGAGGGACCCCCTCGACCACGACCCCCCGATTTGGCAATACGTTGTTTGAAAGCCATGGGAGTCCCCCCGTCTAGGTCAACCGGTCCGTCAAAATACGATAAGAGCCCCCAGTATGGCACGGTCCTGTCACGGTCGCCACTATTTGTGAAGTACTATGTGTGTACCTCTATAATAAACTGTGTCGGACTTCTCTAGATGATTGCAAGTAGGTGCTCAGTGTGTGATATCCAGCTCTAGCCAATTGAGAGAAGATGCGAGAGTATCGTAGAACAGCGAGTAAATTAAGATGGAACTACTTGTGGACCCTAAGCGACCGTCCCTAAAGCTACTAAACCAAATACCGCTAAACTTTACTATGCCGAATACAAAACGTTCACACCAGCTCTAGAATAATCATACGAATACTAATATAAAATATAAAAGAGCACAATAAGCGGACGCAAAGTACACAGGGGAGGGCGTTACCCTCTCCCAAATACCTAAACCTTACCCAATCAACTCCTACCCACCAGTAATTCACCCGACCCCGTCACCATTGACACTCCAACTGCGTGAAAACTACACTTTCTCTCGCTTATATATACTTTGTGCTACTGGCGTAGCTAGCCCAAAAAGAAATCACTTTTATCATTCATGAATAAGACAAATGTCAAAATAGCTCAAAGTTGTACAATTTCATCAAATAGAATACACTTTACGCTACGCATATGAAGATAACACCACATGTACTTTTTAATGCTGCGCTGCTGCGCAGCCAGCTGCTAAATGGGTAATATCCCACACAGTAAAATTACTTATTTGGAATAGAAAATGTTTTGTTTGTAGCACAGCTACTCAGTAACGGCGTTTTGTATACTTATCACCTAAAACAGTCTCAAATATTTTGTCTCCAGTTTGACACCAAAACTTATCTCTTATCCTGCCATAAAGAACCCGCAGTTTAAGTCATTTTGGTCCTCAACCGTTTTTTGGCTAACCTGTAATTTTGTTTCTTCAATTTTAGCTGTAACAATTGGATTCATTTTTTAAAATTGGTTTATCTTGATTTCGTAATAATATGAAACCTAATCTGTACTTGGCGATTATAATAATACTTAATTTTAAACTTCTCTATTTGACGTTGCAACTGAGAATACTCAAAATTGTATGAGTATTAGCATAAGTTTAGACTTCTAAAGTGGTTGTATTGCTAGATGTCTATGCAGTTTATGTTTTGATGATTGTTGTATTGTAGATTTACATTGTATGTATTGCGTATTTGTAGATATCTTCGCGATCATATTGGATACTTCCCAACTCTGATGACAATTGTATTTGGAAATTCAGCTTGGAATGCTTATCATACATTCTTTCTTCCAAATAATCTTGCCTTTGGCAAAGTGCCTAGTCGTAATGATATTTCTCGCGAGGTGCATCTATCTTTGAGATTAGTTGCATAATTTGTACTTACTGATCTTCTCCCCAGAAGAAACTTGGATTTTTGCGTTTTGCCCGGGCGTTGTGTTACTTACCTGTCTATTAAAGGGGGATTGGATGTCTTGAAAGCTATAACGGTTCTCTTGTGTGAATTTGATTCGCAAATTTTTACTGCTCTGTTTAACGGTTTTCATGAGTGAACACTTAAAGATGAAGTTTGTTTCAGGTGCTATTGGCTCACGTGACCATGCCAGGCGTTGTTTTATTTACGGAGTCGTGGTTGTACGATTATGGAGTTCATTGGTACTCAACGCTTAGATTGGATTCGCAGGCTGTCTTGGAAAACTACAAGCTGAAAGTTAGCATCAGAAATGTCACAGACAGAGAGACTGGTCGCTGGGCATGTAAGTGTGCTAATGTTAGATGGAAACTTTGTGAATAGTTGACTAGTGTTAGTAGTATTATGAGGTGTTGTGGGACGAAATTTTAACGAAAATTGTTAATATGGGCGTATTCAGGAGTAGTTTCAGGGAGGTCCGGACTTCCCATTTTGGGTGCAAAAAAATTTTAACTGATTCAAATGCAAATTTGGCCATTTGCAAAATTTCGTTTCGTACCCTGCCCCTGTTAAGGATTGACATTTCTTTTCGGAGTATTATACTGGATGTAGTGGATACTCCATGTAGTTGTTTAGTGTACTTCCTAATCTTATCTGATTAACGAAAAATTTGTGCAATTGTTTGTACGTGCACATAGATTTCCAGCTTGTTCTATTTGTTCTCACTTACCAAAGTTCAGCTACTTTTCTCTCAAATTAATTTGTTTAAATGATTGCTTTGGTAGGTTCATTAAGCTGTTGTGTTTGTCTTCATTTTTTCAGTGTACGCCGTTAGCAATGTGTATGAGAAATATTCGACCTTTCGACGCGGTGCAGTCTGGGCAAAAATTGTGGCACCAAACATTCCAGTAACCAATGGCGTTGTACATATCGTTGACACTGTTCTGGGAGTAATCACTCAAACAATTGAGCAGTTGCTAGACAATGATGGAGACAAACGGTTTACGTACGTTTCTTTTGTAGTACAGTTTCATTGTATTATGCCAGTTGGCATAGACAGTATATAGTATATACGTACTATGTACTTTAATGCCTGAGTCTTACAGTCTGCGTTGTGTTTATGCACCTGTGCGTATTTGTTATAGTCACATTACTCATCTTTTTGGTCAGAACTTAAAACCGGTGTTAACTTCATTGCATACTTAACGGATGTGTATGTATGCTTAGAAATAGGAATGAACCTACTGTGTGCACGTATGTATCAAAAATTCTACTGCATAAAGGGACTTTGTAGAAGAATTTTGCCTGCTTTTATAACTGATTGGTCAATTGTATTGTATAAACGTTTGTTGACATAATTCTGTTTTGCAGAAGTTTGATGCTGCATGTGCGTGAGATTGGAATGCAAATTCTAAGCTTTATGCAAGCAAGACAGGGATTGATTACCTTTTTTGCCCCCACCAATGAAGCCTTCAAACGAATACCTCCGGATGTGGAAAATCGACTACTTCGAGATAAACTATGGTTGGCTCAGGTCTGTTGTTTTTGTTCAGAGTTTGCTTTATATGGAAGTCTAAGTTTTTTTCTTTCTTTTTTTCTTTCTTTCTTTCTTTCTTTCTTTCTTTCTTTCTTTCTTTGAAGTGTCTGATAACTGCGAATGCATGATATTAGTATTTTGCACATTCGTAGAAAAGTGCGGGTAGCCCTTCCTATGTCTACCCAAACTTTGAAGGTGTGTCCCGATGTGAAGTGCAACCGCATTCCTTTCGAGCACATTAAAATTCTCTTTAGAGGAGGCTAGACAATGGTCAAGCAAAAAGTGGGCTGCAATTTTCCCTTCTCATTTTTATGATAATTACTCCACTGCTCTTAACATTTCCTCAAAAATTTTAAGGTTAGTTTTTTGAAAAGGTGTGCGCAAGCTTAGACCTGCTGCAGTACTATCCTCTTTAAGAGGACAGTATTCCAGCAAGATGCAGCGAATAATAATTTTCATAAAATTTTTTCATAACGTTTACGTTTACTCAGAGTCATTTTTTCTTTCTCCAGGACCCAGTTCGTGGCTATGTTCATCTGTGCGTTTATGTTTTTTAATTTTGTTTTTGTAATTTCAGGTTTTGATGATGCACATTGTTCCTGGAAAGGATCTGACTAGTGACGGCATCAGCAATCAGACTGTTATAAATACTGCCGACAGAGAGAAACGTTTATACTTCACAAAGGGAGAGTGGCCTCGAAATAATATCAGTAAGCCTTTTGAGGATATTGTTTCTATATCTATTTATGTAAATTAAGTCTATTTAAATGTGGGTTGGAAAATGGGCTTTAATTGCGATTGAAATTGAAATTGAAATTTAAATATAATAGGGCTGTACAATATCACCGTATTTCTTTGTTATAAAATGACGACTGGCCGAGATCTTATTTATTAATTCCGAAAGTTTATTCTTTTGCATTTCAGCCTACTACGTGAATGGCGGTGGTGTTCAAGCCACCATAAGACAGGAGGATGTTGCAGCCATGAATGGAATTGTACACTACATCGATCGTGTTCTGGGTGTACCTTATGAGACTATGTTTGCTGTTATACAAAATGAAACCTCTCTTCAGTAAGCTACCAGTGTCAGTGTTATATTTTGCCAATTTCAATTTAAGAATATTCTGCGGAGGAAAAGGGGACACAGCGCACAACCCCTAAGTTTTGGATTCCCCCACAAGGTGCTCAGAAAATGCCAAATATAAAATCACTAATTTGTTTGGTTGCGTGCCCTTTTTGACAATTTTATCTTAATTTCAGTAGTAGTTTATCAAAGCAAAAACTATGCTCTATGGCCCTATTTCTTTAAAGATTAAACGGATTAGATTAAAATTAATCCGCATTAAAGAAATAGCACCTCGGATTAAACGGATTAAAATTTAATCCAGCGAGTTAAACGGATTAAATTTAATCCTATTTCTTTAATGCACCTAGGATTAAAATTTTAATCTAATCCTGTTTTTTTTATTCACACTTCGGATTAAAAACTCAACGAGTTAATTTTAATCCGACCTGCTTAATCGCTGTTTCTTTAAAGATTAATTTTAATCCGTTTAATCCTCCGCCTGCATTTTCAACTAACTTTTAATCCTCGTGCAGCTACGCGGATTAAACGGATTAAAAGTTGGCGGATTAAAATTTTTAATAGCTGTTTCTTTAATGGCGGATTAAATGGATTAAAATCAACTCGTTTAATCCGCGGATTAAAAATGGTCGGATTAAACGAGTTAATTTTAATCCGTTTAATCCTGCATTAAAGAAATATAAATTAAAATTTTAATCCGGCTGATTTTTAATCCGTTTAATCCGACCTTTTTAATCTTTAAAGAAATAGGCCCTATGTTCGCTGACGGCTTACGGCTTACAGTGGTCAGCGAATGAATGCACCTAACTTGTATGACTGTGTCTGTAGCACATCATAATAGATGCTTTCATCTTTGTTACCTCTAGAAACCCCAGTTTTCTCGAGTAGCATCCAAAACACCATGTGCAGGCAATAGACTAATACTCCGCAGCAACATGTCTAAACTATCTTTTCTTAAGTATACACTGTTAAAACTAAATTATCACTACTCCACTTGCAGACACCCATTTCTATCTGTCCTTTCTTCCTTTACCCCCCCCCCCCCCGCAAGTTTTATGGACCCTAATGACCAGCCCTGCACATCGTTACCCTATCGAAAGCTCGAAAACACAACCAGTGTGTTCGTTTACTGTGTGTCTGCTTTGTGCTTCAGCTCGCATAGTGTGCAAATTTTTTGGATGAGATGAGTCTAATCTGGGAGGTTCGGCCTATATAAGCTACCACGAGTTGTCTAGGTTGTAATAGATAGCCCTAACTGTTGTTTGGCGCTGTATTTTTGTATGCCGTGCCTTCACCGGGCCGCCGGGCCTCTGGCTTATTTGGCTGTCCCTGGGTTTATTTTAGGCGAAAAAAGTGGGGGTGGGGGAGAGGGAAATAAAATGGTCTAAAAATGTTAAAAATACAGTAAAAATAGCCTGTTTTCTATATATACTGCTATAACTAAGCTAAAACGTGCTTAAAACTTACGTTTTAGAACCTAAGTAGACAATTTTTGAAAATTTGAACCAAAAATCCTTAAAATTTGGCATTTTCTGGGCACCTAAAATAGTGAGGGGGAGACCCAAATAAGTGGCACAAGTCTATGTAGTGTACGAATAAGAACAGTGGACGAGAGTGATTTTCTTTCTGAGCAAAAGTAATCATTGTATCATAGGGGTCGCGGTAGCGACCCCTATAATATGAGTGAAAATGGTCGAATGACCGTGTAAAACAAGGCTGCGCAGAAGCTGCGCAGATTCCTGCGCAGATCCTGCGCAGATTATGTGCGCAAAAAATTGTACGTGTCGAGTTTGGTATGTTCCTGAAGTTTCATCCCCGTACCACTTTCCGTTAAAAAGTTATGCCAAAAATCGCTTACGAGAGTGATGTTTTTTTTCCGGTTCTCCGCTTTGACGTCTGGTAAGGGGGTTTTGTAGCTTTAATAACAACAGATAGAAAAATTTTTGCCTATGAAAACCATATATATTCTTGGAGTACGCAACAAAAATAAGCCGATAGGCTAGTTTTTATGCCTCCCAGAGCCTGAAAAAATTTTTGACGGGGGGCCAAAGTCGGTCAAAACGCTAAAATGGCCAAAAAGTATGCTTCAATGTCACCTTAATAAGTCAGACTGGGCTATATATGGGGCAATACTGCCTATATGGCTAAATAGGACACATATCAGGGTCGTTCAATTGCTATATGATTTTCCTGCCGGGGGCGTAATTTTTGGGTACTGGCCTGCCAAAGTTGGTGAATTTTGGGTCCAACTTTGAACTTAGTTTTTTCGCTTATTTTGCGACCTGGAAGGCTCAAATCTTGCGTGCAAAGGTTTTTGCGGACGGAGAATCGATTCCCGCTATCACTTTTGCTGCCCGACTGACCCAAGTTGCTGGGCTGGTTCCACTTTGCCGTCTGGAGGGTCATGTCGGCAACCGTTTCCTGGAGGTCCATACTAGGCTCTACTTGGCCTCTCAAAACTTTCTCTATAGGGGTTTTCTGGTGCGCCCAGCTCATTTCCGGTGTCCGTTTTGCCGTCCGACTTATCCATCTTGCTGGGCTGGTTCCACTTTGCCGTCTGGAGAGTCATGTCGGCAACCGTTTCCTGGAGGTCCATACTAGGCTCTACTTGGCCTCTCAAAACTTTCTCTATAGGGGTTTTCTGGTGCGCCCAGCTCATTTCCGGTGTCGGTTTTGCTGTACAACGCACCCATTTTTCTGGGCTGGCTCCACTTAACCGTCTGAGGGGTCAGGTCGGTAAGGGGTCAGGTGGTCAAAAATGAAATTTTTCAAAAGTGGTCAAATTTGGTTCCAAATGAAAGCCCTAAGCGAGCTGAGCGACTTTTGTCATAGAATTGCATGCTCAAAGTGGCTGTAGAGTGCTGTGGTGGGGTGGGGTGGGGACTTAGGCGATTTTAGGTCAAAAATGAAATTTTTCAAACGTGGTCAAATTTGGTTCCAAATGAAAGCCCTAAGCGAGCTGAGCGACTTTTGTCATAGAATTGCATGCTCAAAGTGGCTGTAGAGTGCTGTGGTGGGGTGGGGTGGGGACTTAGGCGATTTTAGGTCAAAAATGAAATTTTTCAAACGTGGTCAAATTTGGTTCCAAATGAAAGCCCTAAGCGAGCTGAGCAACTTTTGTCATAGAACTGCATGCTCAAAGTGGCTGTAGAGTGCTGTGGTGGGGTTGGGTGGGGACTTAGGTGATTTTAGGTCAAAAATAAAATTTTTCAAAAGTGGTCAAATTCGGTATCAAATGAAAGCCCTAAGCGAGCTGAGCGACTTTTGTCATAGAACTGCATGCTCAAAGTGGCTGTAGAGTGCTGTGGTGGGGTGGGGTGGGGACTTAGGCGATTTTCGGTCAAAAATGAAATTTTTCAAAAGTGGTCAAATTTGGTTGGTTGGTTGGTTCTTTTTTGCGCATACATATGTAAAAGAATGGAAAACAAGAACCAAAAATGCTCCTTCGTCGCATGTAAAATACATATGAGTACTCTCAGGCAGGTTGTACAAAAACGGAAACTAGCCTGTAAAATGCATATGAGTGGCGTTGAGGTTGTAAATTAAGGAAAACAAGTTGCAACGGCTTAACATATGAGCCTGTCCTACAACGAGGCTCATATTGGCGTCACAGTGCAGCCTTCTTAAAGATCATCAGGTCATCATATTAAAGAAAAAACGAATGAATAGACATAACATGTTAACATTGTGGCTTGAAAGAAATGGACAGAACGAAGTGAACTGCGACACCTCAAGTTGAACTGTACCTGCAAGCTGATGTTTCCCGAAACACCATGGCACCTACTATTTCCGGAAGCACTATAGTACAGTACACACCTACTGTATTCTCGGAACACTATGACACACACTACTCTCACATACGTAATGCTTTCCCCACATGGCTCTGAGTCAGAGCGCAAAGTGGCATGCCGTATAATGCGTATGCACAGTATAATGTCTTAGCGACAAGATGTGTGAAGGACAATTTTGTAATGAAAAGCTTTATATACGTGCTATTTATATGAAGGTCAAATATCGACAAATTATATTCTGACATACGCCAATATGAGCCTCGTTGTAGGACAGGCTCATATGTTAAGCCGTTGCAACTTGTTTTCCTTAATTTACAACCTCAACGCCACTCATATGCATTTTACAGGCTAGTTTCCGTTTTTGTACAACCTGCCTGAGAGTACTCATATGTATTTTACATGCGACGAAGGAGCATTTTTGGTTCTTGTGATTGGATCTGAACATTTTACACGCAAATAAAGAATATGATAATTATTGTTGAATTTTTGTAATGTCAGCAATGGGATGTTTACACTACTGTTTTTGTTTAGAACTACTTATCAGGCTGTACGCAATACAAATCTCAGGTTCACTTTGGACCCTTGGGAAGTCTCTCGACCTGAACAAAACTATACCTTCTTTGTGCCGACTGACGAAGCCTGGCTGAAAGTACCGGCTGCGTTGCGGCGTCAATTTTATGATGGTGCTCACTGGGATGCTCTCAGATTTGTAAGTGTTTGACCGATTGTTTTAATAAATTTTTACATTTTTGCATATTTGCCTTTGAGGTTTGGGAATCTAGAATCGAATCTTAGGATTTTCCTCTGCGCACAAACACCGTGACTGAAATGAAATATGAAAATTTTCGGTTTTGATGTTTCTGCACCAGTCAGCACAGAGATGCTTTTCTTTTTTTGCAACTTTTGTTTTAACTATCACATCCTACCGTCTGATTATATTTTAGTAAAGTGTGCCAATGTTGCCACTTTTAAATTTTGTCTTTGTGGCCCTTGTATGTAGAAACAACTTTTGAATTTACTTGTAGCAGCTAAAACTATTCTATTCCGTTTTGCGAGTTCCTAAAAAGAAACTGTGATTTTCCAAAGAACAACAACTTTTGGCTTTCTTAAATAGAAATAACCTAGAAAGGAATTTGTCTCAGTCAACCATGTGATGTGACCTCCTTTACAGCCATTTGCCTTTGAAAGGTATAGCCGAAGGAGCCCGGCTAGAATATTGATACCACAAAAACATTGTGAACGACATAGCCGAGGGAGGGATCACAATCTCACCTCTTCTTTCTCTGTTGTCCTCTTGCACGAATTTATAATGCCGTTTGTTTCCTTTTGCTATGCAAAAATTTAATGAATATTGGGAACGTTGCTGTTTATTTATAAAATTATAACCATACTTTGCTCTAAAGTTTTCTAAGCAATTTTTACTGTGCTCCTGTACTTTTGTGGGGCATATATTTATTTATATTTTATTTTAGGTGTTCAAAAGACACCTTCTACAGGGTCAAGCTCTTCAGCTGGCAGATTTCAGAGAACGATCTTTTGTCATGATGAATGATCAAAGAATTGTTGTCAGAAGGCAAGGAAGATGTGAGTTGCTGGTGTGATGTGCTAGACTATAATTTTATTTATTTAGCCCTTGCTGTTTTCATGAGTACTCTTAACGAATGAACTGGTCGTCTTATGGTATTCCCTGCAACTACAACTGATCCTTTGTGACAATACGTTGTCTAGATATAGAAATGAAGCACCTTCAACTTTGGTTTTGAGCAGTTGTAGCAAGAGTTTAGTAGTAAATCTCGTAAACCCTATGAGGTCACACTGACCTTTCCTTCCTTTATCTGTAGGGTGGGAACTGTACTGGCCATATGGTAATCGGGTTGCGCGTTTGGTGGAAGGCGGAGAGATTGCAACCAGAAACGGTTTCATGCACAAGATTGACAATGTGCTGATTCTGGAGGAAGATCTGGACGCGGGAGCCGTCATGCAGACGGCCAGTCTTCTCACAACACTGCTGACTCTCCTTCTTGCCATACTCTGTCGTTGATTGTCAGTATTTTTCTGGTTTTATGCATGTTTGTTGAGTAAATTGTGAGTGAGGGGAGGGTGTTATGAATTGTGCAATGTATACCTCCAGTTTTCTGAAATCTGATACGTTTATTTTTAATACAAGTGTGTGTTCTCAGTGCGTTCTTGAACGACCTAATGTAAAGTAGTGATGTTTCAGTCACTGAAACTGAAACTGAAACTAGGTTTCAGTTTGTACAGGTTTCAGTTTCAGTGACTGAAACTGAAACTATTTTGAGAAGAGACCTGAAACTGAAACTGAAACTGAAACATTTTTAGGCAGCCGACTGAAACTGAAACTGAAATTGAAACTATATTGGGTAAAAGACTGAAACTCGGACTGAAACTAGTTTCAGTCTTTCCTTAAATCTTGAAATTTAATGTTTTGAGCTTCGATTCTGTTAGCATTGCTCTAAGAGAGGGCTGAATAAACATTAAATTGTGCTTTATATTAACTCAGAAAGCTGGAAACCGTTCTTTTAAAAGCGAACTGAAACTGAAACTCCGACTGAAACTAAAACTGAAACGGAAATTATTTTACGTTGCCGACTGAAACTTAAACTGAAACTGAAACTATTTCAATCTGCCGACTGAAACTGAAACTGAAACTGATATTATTTCGAACCACCGACTGAAACTGAAACTATTTCAATCTGCCGACTGAAATTATTTCGAACCACCGACTGAAATTGGAACTGAAACTGACACTAAAATCGGCTACTGAAACAACACTAATGTAAAGTGTCTTGTTTCTGTAATACCTTTTAAACTGTGTACATATGTTTACAATGCATTTGTTGTTTGTACATAATGTTTTATTGTACATAATCTTCATAGTATTCGTCTGTCTGTGTCTACTACTTCAGATTGTGCATTGTTTTAGTGCTTCCTTCTGTGTTTTCTGTTTTATTTTGTCAATGAGGTGTGCAGACTTTTGGTACATTGTTTTTGCTTGGGTTGTGCCAGTGCTTTTTAATGTGCATTTCCTGTATATAACTGTTCCTTTCAAATATCGTTGTGGATATATTTGTAGTTTTGACCAAATTTTTCCCGTTCTTTTTTGCTAATAATCATACCACTGTGTTTGCTTATTTTTGCATTGGTATATTATATTACATTTTCATATACGATGTGTTGTTTAATCGTTGATGTATTTTTGTCAATTTTTGTACAATGTTATGCTACTTTGATTTTTTATTTTGGCAGTAGGTATTGTCTACTGGCTTGCGGGAAACTGACGATGTTATTATGAGCATATCTTTTACTGGGTCTTTCCCATTATCCCCCCCACAGCTCCGAAGAAGTACCGAAGAAGCACAATTTGACCGATTGACTTGAGATTTGGTGGAGGTAGGTTTTTGGACCTGCTGATTTCATAAATGCAAAAGTTTCAAAATTTTTTAAAAAATTTTTAAAATTTCAAAATTTTAGTTTGATGAGGGGGGACCAAGGGGAACCGAAAAATTTTTCGAAAAAAATTTTGCTGAAAACTTCCTTACAGGGGTTTTCTGGAGTGCTGATCGCGAATCTGAAATCAGTTTTTCAATTCAGTTTTTCGTTAGCTCAGGATATGCTTACATCTTAAGCTTAAAACTTTAGCTTATAGTAAGCTAACGAAAAGCTGAATTGAAAAACGGATTTCAGATTCGTGATCAGCGCCCCAGAACACCCCTGTAAGGATGTTTTCAGCAAAACGTTTCTCGAAAAATTTTTCGGTTCCCTTGGTCCCCCATTATCACCCCCTTACCAAACTAAAATTTTGAAATTTTCAAAAATTTTTAAAAACTTTAAAATTTTTGCATTTATGAAATCAGCAGGTCCGAAAACCTACCTCCACCAAATTTTAACTCAATCAGTCAAATTGTGCTTCTTCGGTGCTTCTTTGGAGCTGTGGGGGGATAATGGGAAAGACCCCTTTTACTTTGGTTGTGAATTTTTGTATTATGTTTGCCTTAGCGGGTTACTGTATGCTGACACGGTTGAGTTTGGAAACTGTTTGTTAAGGATGCTTGGAAGAGGATGTTTATTTAGATGGGCTTACTTACAATTAATGTTTATTGCTGCTGCCGTCTCTTCTTTTATCGTGTAGACTCTTGCTTGTAGTAAATGCTCACCGATATCGAATGGACTGCAGAGCAGATATCGCAAGCATACAAATTCGTAGAATATTGCAATTCTTTTGGTTTTAAGTGACCAAAATGTGAAGCAAACTATCTTTATGCTGTTAACAAACTACTTTATTACACAATTTTTTAATATGAGAGGAATTGTTAACTACTCGCAAAAATTGGACTGCATAGCTGGTTTTAATTTGCGTAAAATTATTCGTCCGACGAAAACTCCGCCTTTTGCAGAAAATATATTATGGCTTGTTACATGTAGCCTGCTCTATCTTAGCTGTATTGTTTTGTTTTAAGAGATTCATATTTGTCTGTTTATTATCTGTTTTTCTGACGTCCTCTAAACGTCCTAAAAATGGCATCAGTGGCTAATTAATAGTTATCAAACGTAAGAATTAGCTATTAAATTTTAAATTAAATTAAGTTTATTGGAAAGCAAGTTACAGTAGATCAGTTACGTTGTATGTTAAGTTTGCCAAGTGTTAAGTCTTACCAAGAGTACATAATAACTAAGAGTGTGACAAGCGTCACACTATTGGTTATTAAGGCCGGGGACATCATCTATACGATAACGGCTGACCTCCTACACAAATTAGACCCCAGTGACCCCTCCCACAAATGAGTACCTAGTACACATTTGTGTACCACCACTCGCTTGTATCTTTATGTGTTGAAGCCAAAAACGTTCAGCAGCTGGCCACTTTCTAGCTTCAACACATAAACATACAAGCGTGTGATGGTACACAAATGTGTACTAGGTACTTATTTGTGGGAGGGGTCACTGGGGTCTGATTTGTGTAGGGGGTCAGCAGTTACCGTGCAGAATGTCACCAGATTAATAACTGAGAGTGCGACTCTCGTTACACTCTTAATTATTATGTACTCTTGGTCTTACGAAAATTACGAACCTTCGTCATTATCGTATGCTGGTGGTGACAGACAAGGGTGAATCAGCTTTAGCTAATGTTAATACAGTTGTCGCTTTGTAAAAATACCGAAGTAAACGTAACATTGTTGTGTGTGAGACAATAGATTGGTTAGGTAGTCGTACTACTAGAAATTAGAATGTGCGCAGCAAGGATAGGAAGGTTGCTTTCTTAGATGTTTACTATCTTGCTTAGAATAAAGTCGAGTCGCGGTTAATGGCAAGAGGCCAAATTAGGAGCGTGCTGTTCATCCATTTATACTCAAATTTGCGGTTATTTCTCTAGTCATGCTTTACGATAGGAAAGCGGTAGGTAGTATATATTATATGCTTAACGTATGATTATTGTAACTTTACCTATATAAGGGGGTCGTCAATATTCTGCCATCTCAGATTTTTGTCAGTTTCACATTTTTTGTATATTATGTGTCCGCAAAACAGGACACTTGTTCTTGTTGCAAACTTTCCCTATCATTCGCAATAGTCCTCCAATGGTTACCCAAACATGTGTAAAACATAAAAAACTAAAAAGAATATTTGACGCGGTGACCAAAAATTTGGACGCTGTGCAGGACCAAATGAGTTATCAGGAACTTGGCACAATGTTAATCTGGACTAGGTAGCGTGTTAATATCTATGTGATGTGTTTTTGCGTTTGCTCAGCGATTTTCTAGAAATTTTCAAAGTTGGATTTTTGCACAAATCTGAATTGCCAAATTGTCATCAAAGATGTTTCGTCATGGCCTGAACTGAACTAACCATTCGCTGCACTGGTTTAGTTTATAGATATTAACATTAGAGTTGGGACCGGTTCCAATTTTCAAAACCGGTTCCGGTTCCGGTTCCGGTTCTAGAGTACCGGTTCCGGTTCCGGTTCTAGCTTCCGGTTCCCGGTTCCAAGTACAAATTCGTAGTTACATTTTAACATTATTTAATATTGGATGCAGGTTCCCAGCAAGGGTTATACAATCAAAATTATAAAGCAATATTGCAAAACAATTGGAATAGGTAATGCGATAATAACCAACTGGGTTAAACTTTTTTGCTTACTTTGAATTTTAAAGTTTTTGCCTTACTTTGAGTTTGCTCCATTACAAATGCTGTTACTATAATGCACAACATACATTAAAACTTGTAAAAAAATTAAAACTTTAGTATGATCGAGCAAATTGTTTCGAGAATTAACGGTGAGATTCTGCTGTGCATCTACATGCAGACAGCGCCTTCTGAACAGAATCTTGTAAACTGCACAACGTTTCAGTAAAACGTGCTGAGAATTGAGATATACTGGAGCTTAAATTTTTATTTCTGTAAAAAGAGTACAGTGTCTCTAAAGAAGCAAATGAAAGGATTGCATCAACTACTTGCTGGAGGATGGCGACATTTTATGAAAGATAAGTTAACGCTTTGAATAATTTCTTTAAAATTAGCTATGTTTGCCTAAAAGTTAGGTTCAAAAATTTTTATTTTAATATCGAAGTTCACTTAGTCTTTTAAGGAGTTTTGGGTTTTTCAACGAAGAAGCTATTGTCGTAACTAGGTTGCAAGCTAAAGTTAGATGTTCAACACACCGAAACTCAAAGACGTTTTTCCACAGCTTAGCATAAACGCCCTCCATTAAAATCATAAAACAGACAAAACAGAAGGCATTTATCACCAGGCAAATGTTTACTATTGAGTGTAGCTGTTTCCTCCGCTTCCGCTGTTTTTACTTTTCTTAGATACCATTTCTACTGTGTTCTTCAATCGCACAATGGGGAGAATGGAAGCAACATTCTCCTGTGCTTTTTATGGTTATTAACATTTCGTGGAATTGGAAGGAATTGGTGGAAGGTCCTGGCAATCCAACTCTGAATTTACACAGCTAAGTTGATGAGTATGCAGAGTAATATTCTATTAAAACACCATTAGATCAGTGCTTTTTGACTGGGGCAACTGATAGAAATGGGGGACGAAAAAGTCCCACCGTTTTTTGCCAAAATTATCCAATAACATATCATTAATTATCAACCAAAAACGCTGAATGTCTGGCTCAGTGAAACTTTACTTGTTATGAAGTTTACACTGCATTCACAGCCAGCACTCTACACATAATGCAAACAAATATAGCTGATGTATATTTAATTTAGAATTTCAAGTTGCGATGGGCATAGGGGGTGAAAAAGGTCCCCCTGTGTCTATTGCAACTTGAATTAAAATAATCGTTCTTTGTCAATTCAAAGGTAGAGTTTTTAGAAGGAGGTGCAAAACGTATTTTAAACATGTGTCAAGTTTCCAATTAAATCTTAAAACTACATAAACTTGACTTTCGAAACACTAGAGTTCGAAACTTTTATTTCCATTTCAGAGCTTCTCAGACCGCATTTTTCAGTCTTTCCTATATTAGAGCTCGGCCTCCACTAACGATTCCGCTTCTGCAGCCTATTTTTAATCCCTTTTGCCTTCCGAGCAGGCTATTAGCTTTCCGCCATCATAGTTGCTATTACCAAGCGGGGGGCAACAGCAGTCGGATTCACGACTGTTGCTGCCTTGGGCGTGACTGAGGTGCTTCGGTGCCAATAACCGTATGGTAGTTTTGCTTGGGGATCATGTTTCTATCCATGATCTTCGTCTCTCCGCCTCTTGACTGCGGTCTGCGGAGAGCACCACTTACGGGCCACGTCGTGTGCCTAAACAGTGGGTGAGCCCTGACCAAAAAAAAAAATAAAGAAGCAAATAGTTTTCAAAAAATTTAAATGCATTTAAAATATTTAAAAGCTGAAAGCCAAATTGGAAAGAAGAACATACATATTAAAGTTATATTTAACGAAGAAATGTACAGTCGCTTGATTAAACAAAATAGCTAACAGATTACTTCAACAGGCTGTTCATTACTTGAACTTTGATTGACTTTCGTCTCAGATGCCGATAGCTAAAAAATGAGAAAATAAGTACTCAACTTTCGAAGTTTTCTACTCCTGTAAAATTTACTACTTTTTAAAAAATATTGCTTCAATCTTGCGTGCTGACAACACCACCTTCCATTTACCAATTTTTTGAGAAGATATACTCAATTTCCGACTACATCCCATCGGGCTCTCATCTTTTCTATGAGGTTAATATTCAGATATGTAAGCTGGTTAAGGTTTTCATTCGGCGCCCGTATCGGTCACGTCTGAACGAAAGTGCCCGCCTTTCAACAATTACAATTGGAATTTTAGAACAGAAAATTTCAAAAATTCGTTAAAATTAATTTAGAGACATTTTCACAACTGCATTTTGGTAAACACACAAAATTACATAACAAAATTTGAAAAATCAGAAGCATGAAAACAAAAAATTACGAAATTCCAGAATAAAGGAAGTAGAATTTTTCCCTTGAAATACATGTTCCTAATTTTTCAAGTATGTTTAACATTTAATTTTTGTCTTGTATAACTCAGACGGGATAATGTCACTAATGTTGAGTCAAAGAAATATTTGAAATTTCTCTTAATTCTATGCCTCGGCTTCAGCTAAAGCTGAAACGTGCCTCGATCACCTTCTCTTAATTCTATGCCTCGGCTTCAGCTAAAGCTGAAACGTGCCTCGATCACCTGAAAAGGGGAAGCGGGGAGTTTGTGTCACCTTCAGTGGAAGCTGAAGCTATGTCGTTTCCAGCTTAGGCTCTAAATTTATTCTATGGACTTTTAGCTTCAGTTTCAGTGCCAATAATTGTACCTTCATTTCACCTTTAGTTTGAAATTCTTAATTATTGTCAGTATCATCCTACATATTTCGCCTTCAGGTCTAAATTTGTTTAGTTTCAGCTCAAACTAGATCTTTAGTTTCAATTTCAGTCACTAGTTTGAGAAAGATAATATGAATGGCAACACTGAATGGCAACCACAAATTCCAGTTTTAGCAAAATTTAAACTCCTGCAAAAAATTAGTTCAAGTCCATTTTTAAGAGTGGAACCGGCCGGTTCCAAATCCTACCGGTTCCGGTTCTAAAATTCCTTCCGGTTCGGTTCCGGTTCCGGTTCCGGTTCCAACCGGTTCTAGTGGAACCGGTCCCAACTCTAATTAACATAGTACATAAATAGAGGTTCAATTGCATATACGCACAATCCCTTCTGCTGCTGCTTGGGAGCAGATCACACGTTTGGTCACCGCATTGGCGATTTGCTTCAGAATACGCCATTTTTCAATTTTTATCTCGCTTAGAGGTGAGATATTGTAATCGTTTGAGTCTCTTTTTGAACTGCTTCGTCTAACGTAGTTAAATTCGCTGTATGCTCAACACAGACCTCAATACTTGGCTGTTTTGGCAAATAGGGGGCATGTTACAAAGCTCAGCCCTGCCAGTGTTTAAATTCAAAATTTCGATGCGCCTGATATAAAAGATTTCCTGCAGTCCTTAAAACTAAAAGTTTTGATTTTTCATATCCCCCTTTCTTGTTTGATTTCATTTTATCCAGAATAAATTTGTTTGCACAGTGCCCCCTTCGGTTGATCAAAATTCCACCCTATAATCGTGATGTTATAAACACTTATGTATGCAAATTAGTGTCTTTCAATTGGAGATCATTTTCTGCGTTATTTTGTGCTGAAATGTGGCTTACACATTGCTTTAGATTAAAGTCAAAGACCATCCAATGATAGTTGAATTTTTGGTAAAGTTTGACACTTTTTACTATACACCGACACCCGAGTTTCACCCATTTTAGTCAGATAATTCTAAATGCGGATCTGGAACTAAAGTCTGACCAATAATTCTTGGAACCGAACTGTGAGCGCTTGTCCTGAGTTAATCTTTGAAGTTAGTCTATATTATATAAGGTATATATTTTTGGAAACCCCAGGAGGAGGAGAAACGGGTAAAACCATCATATCCGGTCTATATCCGGTTACCGGATGCCAAATTGATAAAAAAATTGATAAAACCGACTGAAACTAAAACTGAAACGGAAATTATTTTACGTTGCCGACTGAAACTTAAACTGAAACTGAAACTATTTCAATCTGCCGACTGAAACTGAAACTGAAACTGATATTATTTCGAACCACCGACTGAAACTGAAACTATTTCAATCTGCCGACTGAAATTATTTCGAACCACCGACTGAAATTGGAACTGAAACTGACACTAAAATCGGCTACTGAAACAACACTAATGTAAAGTGTCTTGTTTCTGTAATACCTTTTAAACTGTGTACATATGTTTACAATGCATTTGTTGTTTGTACATAATGTTTTATTGTACATAATCTTCATAGTATTCGTCTGTCTGTGTCTACTACTTCAGATTGTGCATTGTTTTAGTGCTTCCTTCTGTGTTTTCTGTTTTATTTTGTCAATGAGGTGTGCAGACTTTTGGTACATTGTTTTTGCTTGGGTTGTGCCAGTGCTTTTTAATGTGCATTTCCTGTATATAACTGTTCCTTTCAAATATCGTTGTGGATATATTTGTAGTTTTGACCAAATTTTTCCCGTTCTTTTTTGCTAATAATCATACCACTGTGTTTGCTTATTTTTACATTGGTATATTATATTACATTTTCATATACGATGTGTTGTTTAATCGTTGATGTATTTTTGTCAATTTTTGTACAATGTTATGCTACTTTGATTTTTTATTTTGGCAGTAGGTATTGTCTACTGGCTTGCGGGAAACTGACGATGTTATTATGAGCATATCTTTTACTGGGTCTTTCCCATTATCCCCCCCACAGCTCCGAAGAAGTACCGAAGAAGCACAATTTGACCGATTGACTTGAGATTTGGTGGAGGTAGGTTTTTGGACCTGCTGATTTCATAAATGCAAAAGTTTCAAAATTTTTTAAAAAATTTTTAAAATTTCAAAATTTTAGTTTGATGAGGGGGGGACCAAGGGGAACCGAAAAATTTTTCGAAAAAAATTTTGCTGAAAACTTCCTTACAGGGGTTTTCTGGAGTGCTGATCGCGAATCTGAAATCAGTTTTTCAATTCAGTTTTTCGTTAGCTCAGGATATGCTTACATCTTAAGCTTAAAACTTTAGCTTATAGTAAGCTAACGAAAAGCTGAATTGAAAAACGGATTTCAGATTCGTGATCAGCGCCCCAGAACACCCCTGTAAGGATGTTTTCAGCAAAACGTTTCTCGAAAAATTTTTCGGTTCCCTTGGTCCCCCATTATCACCCCCTTACCAAACTAAAATTTTGAAATTTTCAAAAATTTTTAAAAACTTTAAAATTTTTGCATTTATGAAATCAGCAGGTCCGAAAACCTACCTCCACCAAATTTTAACTCAATCAGTCAAATTGTGCTTCTTCGGTGCTTCTTTGGAGCTGTGGGGGGATAATGGGAAAGACCCCTTTTACTTTGGTTGTGAATTTTTGTATTATGTTTGCCTTAGCGGGTTACTGTATGCTGACACGGTTGAGTTTGGAAACTGTTTGTTAAGGATGCTTGGAAGAGGATGTTTATTTAGATGGGCTTACTCTATACTTACAATTAATGTTTATTGCTGCTGCCGTCTCTTCTTTTATCGTGTAGACTCTTGCTTGTAGTAAATGCTCACCGATATCGAATGGACTGCAGAGCAGATATCGCAAGCATACAAATTCGTAGAATATTGCAATTCTTTTGGTTTTAAGTGACCAAAATGTGAAGCAAACTATCTTTATGCTGTTAACAAACTACTTTATTACACAATTTTTTAATATGAGAGGAATTGTTAACTACTCGCAAAAATTGGACTGCATAGCTGGTTTTAATTTGCGTAAAATTATTCGTCCGACGAAAACTCCGCCTTTTGCAGAAAATATATTATGGCTTGTTACATGTAGCCTGCTCTATCTTAGCTGTATTGTTTTGTTTTAAGAGATTCATATTTGTCTGTTTATTATCTGTTTTTCTGACGTCCTCTAAACGTCCTAAAAATGGCATCAGTGGCTAATTAATAGTTATCAAACGTAAGAATTAGCTATTAAATTTTAAATTAAATTAAGTTTATTGGAAAGCAAGTTACAGTAGATCAGTTACGTTGTATGTTAAGTTTGCCAAGTGTTAAGTCTTACCAAGAGTACATAATAACTAAGAGTGTGACAAGCGTCACACTATTGGTTATTAAGGCCGGGGACATCATCTATACGATAACGGCTGACCTCCTACACAAATTAGACCCCAGTGACCCCTCCCACAAATGAGTACCTAGTACACATTTGTGTACCACCACTCGCTTGTATCTTTATGTGTTGAAGCCAAAAACGTTCAGCAGCTGGCCACTTTCTAGCTTCAACACATAAACATACAAGCGTGTGATGGTACACAAATGTGTACTAGGTACTTATTTGTGGGAGGGGTCACTGGGGTCTGATTTGTGTAGGGGGTCAGCAGTTACCGTGCAGAATGTCACCAGATTAATAACTGAGAGTGCGACTCTCGTTACACTCTTAATTATTATGTACTCTTGGTCTTACGAAAATTACGAACCTTCGTCATTATCGTATGCTGGTGGTGACAGACAAGGGTGAATCAGCTTTAGCTAATGTTAATACAGTTGTCGCTTTGTAAAAATACCGAAGTAAACGTAACATTGTTGTGTGTGAGACAATAGATTGGTTAGGTAGTCGTACTACTAGAAATTAGAATGTGCGCAGCAAGGATAGGAAGGTTGCTTTCTTAGATGTTTACTATCTTGCTTAGAATAAAGTCGAGTCGCGGTTAATGGCAAGAGGCCAAATTAGGAGCGTGCTGTTCATCCATTTATACTCAAATTTGCGGTTATTTCTCTAGTCATGCTTTACGATAGGAAAGCGGTAGGTAGTATATATTATATGCTTAACGTATGATTATTGTAACTTTACCTATATAAGGGGGTCGTCAATATTCTGCCATCTCAGATTTTTGTCAGTTTCACATTTTTTGTATATCATGTGTCCGCAAAACAGGACACTTGTTCTTGTTGCAAACTTTCCCTATCATTCGCAATAGTCCTCCAAAGGTTACCCAAACATGTGTAAAACATAAAAAACTAAAAAGAATATTTGACGCGGTGACCAAAAATTTGGACGCTGTGCAGGACCAAATGAGTTATCAGGAACTTGGCACAATGTTAATCTGGACTAGGTAGCGTGTTAATATCTATGTGATGTGTTTTTGCGTTTGCTCAGCGATTTTCTAGAAATTTTCAAAGTTGGATTTTTGCACAAATCTGAATTGCCAAATTGTCATCAAAGATGTTTCGTCATGGCCTGAACTGAACTAACCATTCGCTGCACTGGTTTAGTTTATAGATATTAACATTAGAGTTGGGACCGGTTCCAATTTTCAAAACCGGTTCCGGTTCCGGTTCCGGTTCTAGAGTACCGGTTCCGGTTCCGGTTCTAGCTTCCGGTTCCCGGTTCCAAGTACAAAATTCGTAGTTACATTTTAACATTATTTAATATTGGATATTTAATATTGGATGCAGGTTCCCAGCAAGGGTTATACAATCAAAATTATAAAGCAATATTGCAAAACAATTGGAATAGGTAATGCGATAATAACCAACTGGGTTAAACTTTTTTGCTTACTTTGAATTTTAAAGTTTTTGCCTTACTTTGAGTTTGCTCCATTACAAATGCTGTTACTATAATGCACAACATACATTAAAACTTGTAAAAAAATTAAAACTTTAGTATGATCGAGCAAATTGTTTCGAGAATTAACGGTGAGATTCTGCTGTGCATCTACATGCAGACAGCGCCTTCTGAACAGAATCTTGTAAACTGCACAACGTTTCAGTAAAACGTGCTGAGAATTGAGATATACTGGAGCTTAAATTTTTATTTCTTTAAAAAGAGTACAGTGTCTCTAAAGAAGCAAATAGTTTTCAAAAAATTTAAATGCATTTAAAATATTTAAAAGCTGAAAGCCAAATTGGAAAGAAGAACATACATATTAAAGTTATATTTAACGAAGAAATGTACAGTCGCTTGATTAAACAAAATAGCTAACAGATTACTTCAACAGGCTGTTCATTACTTGAACTTTGATTGACTTTCGTCTCAGATGCCGATAGCTAAAAAATGAGAAAATAAGTACTCAACTTTCGAAGTTTTCTACTCCTGTAAAATTTACTACTTTTTAAAAAATATTGCTTCAATCTTGCGTGCTGACAACACCACCTTCCATTTACCAATTTTTTGAGAAGATATACTCAATTTCCGACTACATCCCATCGGGCTCTCATCTTTTCTATGAGGTTAATATTCAGATATGTAAGCTGGTTAAGGTTTTCATTCGGCGCCCGTATCGGTCACGTCTGAACGAAAGTGCCCGCCTTTCAACAATTACAATTGGAATTTTAGAACAGAAAATTTCAAAAATTCGTTAAAATTAATTTAGAGACATTTTCACAACTGCATTTTGGTAAACACACAAAATTACATAACAAAATTTGAAAAATCAGAAGCATGAAAACAAAAAATTACGAAATTCCAGAATAAAGGAAGTAGAATTTTTCCCTTGAAATACATGTTCCTAATTTTTCAAGTATGTTTAACATTTAATTTTTGTCTTATATAACTCAGACGGGATAATGTCACTAATGTTGAGTCAAAGAAATATTTGAAATTTCTCTTAATTCTATGCCTCGGCTTCAGCTAAAGCTGAAACGTGCCTCGATCACCTTCTCTTAATTCTATGCCTCGGCTTCAGCTAAAGCTGAAACGTGCCTCGATCACCTGAAAAGGGGAAGCGGGGAGTTTGTGTCACCTTCAGTGGAAGCTGAAGCTATGTCGTTTCCAGCTTAGGCTCTAAATTTATTCTATGGACTTTTAGCTTCAGTTTCAGTGCCAATAATTGTACCTTCATTTCACCTTTAGTTTGAAATTCTTAATTATTGTCAGTATCATCCTACATATTTCGCCTTCAGGTCTAAATTTGTTTAGTTTCAGCTCAAGCTAGATCTTTAGTTTCAATTTCAGTCACTAGTTTGAGAAAGATAATATGAATGGCAACACTGAATGGCAACCACAAATTCCAGTTTTAGCAAAATTTAAACTCCTGCAAAAAATTAGTTCAAGTCCATTTTTAAGAGTGGAACCGGCCGGTTCCAAATCCTACCGGTTCCGGTTCTAAAGTTCCTTCCGGTCCGGTTCCGATTCCGGTTCCGGTTCCAACCGGTTCTAGTGGAACCGGTCCCAACTCTAATTAACATAGTACATAAATAGAGGTTCAATTGCATATACGCACAATCCCTTCTGCTGCTGCTTGGGAGTAGTGTTGTTTTGATTCACATGTTTTAGTTTTGATTTGATTTTTGATTTTTTATCAAAACCGTCGCAGTTTTGATTTGATTTTTGATTTTTTATCAAAACTTCTGCAGTTTTGATTTGATTTTTGATAAATCAAAACTCAAATAGTTTTGATTTTTGATTTTTAGTAGTTTTTTAGATTCATAATTTTGTGAGACTTGTGTCCACTGTGGCCCATGACACCTTACTTTCCAAGAAGAACGATAAGGCAGAGTTGGATCCGGGTCCAAATTGTCAGGACCTGCTCGGTCTGAATTTCAGACCGGGTACCGGTTTTTTTGAATATCAGGATTCCAAACACGACGTCGATTTTCTGTGCATAGTCAAATTACAAATCATATAGCTGTTTAATGATTATGAATTTTATTGTTGTACAAATTCTATGAAATTCGCCCATTTTATTCATTTTTGGAGTTAGAGCTATCTTCTATCAAAATGTTGCTGACATTTTCTCCTCTCCTTTAAATGGATACAATGAACCTAATTTTGGTTTACGTGAAATTGCTATTTTAGAAGTAGTGCAATTTTTCACATTTTTTTGCAGGCATAACGAAAATCATTTGTGGGACACCGGTTATCAAATCGCTGTGAATTTTAGCTACAGTGACACTTAGCACTTAGCGGATTAGTTTTTGTTGAAAATATATACTGTTCCAACCACTATGAATTTATTATGAATTGAGGCAACACAAGCAGCAAATAAACATTGTTAAAACAATTGCTGAAGTTAAAATCAGCTTCTGATTTTGCATTCACGTTTCCGTTCTACATACATAAACTACTTCTAAATATTTTCTCCGAAATTTCTCCTTTTTAAATTATCGACTTTGGAAAGCAGTAAACGAGGTCACAAGAATCCTTTTCCGACAACAAAACTCGAAGTTTCGTACACTTTCAGAAATACGTTCAATATGTTTTTGTGTGCCAAAGATGCAGTAGTTACATATTAAAAAATTAAAGTTTGGATTTTCGTTTCAATTCCGCAAAGCAAATACGTTCTCACATTGAAAATGAGGTTTACTAGCCTATCACTCTTTTACCTACGCCCTTTCAAAACTCAAGATCACTCTCCTACCTACGTTTATTAGTCAAAACTCAGAGTCACTCATTTACCTACAAATAAATCTTCCAAAACTAAGAATCCCTCTTCTACCTACAAATTAATCTTTCAAAACTAAGAGTCACTCATTTGCCTACACTACCATAATATCCTTTAATAACTGTGGATCTATTATTCAACTAACTTTTCATTTTCTGACCAATAACTTTGAAATTTTGTATGAATACAATATTTAATATTAAAGGTCTCTGATGAATATTAAAGGAGTGATCACAGTTTGCTACATGTACAGTAGGGCGGAGATGAAAAATTTCAGTATTTGGCCAAAAAAATCAAAAGTTAGGGCTGGCAAAATTTAAAATATTTCAAAACTTTCAAAATATATGTCGGTTTATCAGACCTTTCTCCGGAATATTAAGCAAGCTAAAATGTCTGCTTTCAGATTTCCCAAAAATTTCCCAGATAGGCAAGAAAAACCGATAAACAGATAAACCGGTGGATTCTATTTTTGAATTTTTCAAAATTTTGGATTTTATTGTTTCGTTTTCCTTTAATCACGAGGATTCTAAAAATGGATAATGTTTTGTTTTTCTGATGAATAGTAAATGCAGTAAGAAGTTATACAGTTTTCTACTCACATTTTTGTGTAAGACTTTAGTATATTACTTGTATGTCTTGTAAACAGTTGTAAAGGAGATTAAGGTAGTGTAGGCAAATGAGTGAAGCTTAATTTTATTGATGTCGTTTGTAGGTAATTGAGGGATTCTTAGTTTTGGAGGATTAATTTGCAGGTAAATGAGTGATTTTTAGTTTTGCAGTGTAGGCAAATGAACGAATCTGAGTTTTGTTATCTGATGTCGGCAACTTCAAACAGTAGGTAATAGAGTGATATGTACTAGAGGGATACACGGAAAATGATTACCTGACCAATGCAATTTACTTCAATTTACTGCACAAAATTGGATATTTTGAATTTTTGTAACTATGCTGAGCCGCTGAGGCGGCTTAAGAAATATAGTCGGGGGACTGCACTAAAAAGTAAACGCTGTTGAGCGAAAATCCTATTAAACTCTTGTTTGGCCTGGAGAAGTAAAGTTCTAGGGGTCTCAACACTGACGAACCAGCAGCAGCTTGGACTGAGAATACCGCATAAACCTCGTCAAAATCGTGGAATGAAGGTTCTGTCGCGAAACGAAAAAGTCTCATCAACTCTGAGACAAGATCGTCAACCAAATGAGGAAATAACAACTCAAAGCAGACTTGCGCACACACAAACACATTTATTGGCAGAAATCAATAAATAGCGGTACTGAAGAAGTCTATTTAAGTATATTATATTTAAGTATATTAGACATCGCTGAATCAAAACTAGGTTTTGATTCAGCGCTGAATCAAAACTAAGTTTTGATTCAACGCTGAATCAAAACTGAGTTTTGATTCATCCTTGAATCAAAACCTAGTTTTGATTTTAGCCTTGAATCAAAACTAGGTTTTGATTTTTTAGGTTTTGATTTTTGATTTTTGATAAATTTGGCTTCGCGTTTTGATTTTTGATTTGATTTTTGATTTTTTCCAACCCGAGCTTTGATTTTTGATTTGATTTTTGATAAAATCAAAACCCAAAATTGGTTTTGATTCAAGTTTTGATTTTTGATTTTTGATTTATCAAAACAACACTACTTGGGAGCAGATCACACGTTTGGTCACCGCATTGGCGATTTGCTTCAGAATACGCCATTTTTCAATTTTTATCTCGCTTAGAGGTGAGATATTGTAATCGTTTGAGTCTCTTTTTTTTTTTGAACTGCTTCGTCTAACGTAGTTAAATTCGCTGTATGCTCAACACAGACCTCAATACTTGGCTGTTTTGGCAAATAGGGGGCATGTTACAAAGCTCAGCCCTGCCAGTGTTTAAATTCAAAATTTCGATGCGCCTGATATAAAAGATTTCCTGCAGTCCTTAAAACTAAAAGTTTTGATTTTTCATATCCCCCTTTCTTGTTTGATTTCATTTTATCCAGAATAAATTTGTTTGCACAGTGCCCCCTTCGGTTGATCAAAATTCCACCCTATAATCGTGATGTTATAAACACTTATGTATGCAAATTAGTGTCTTTCAATTGGAGATCATTTTCTGCGTTATTTTGTGCTGAAATGTGGCTTACACATTGCTTTAGATTAAAGTCAAAGACCATCCAATGATAGTTGAATTTTTGGTAAAGTTTGACACTTTTTACTATACACCGACACCCGAGTTTCACCCATTTTAGTCAGATAATTCTAAATGCGGATCTGGAACTAAAGTCTGACCAATAATTCTTGGAACCGAACTGTGAGCGCTTGTCCTGAGTTAATCTTTGAAGTTAGTCTATATTATATAAGGTATATATTTTTGGAAACCCCAGGAGGAGGAGAATCGGGTAAAACCATCATATCCGGTCTATATCCGGTTACCGGATGCCAAATTGATAAAAACGCTTCAGATTCGGAAAGAGAATGCTAATTAATTCATACTCTAGCATATTGGTCCTTGGCCCAAGACATCTCCGAAAATCCGGTCACATCCGGTCTATGTCCCGGAACCGGAAGTCTAGGTCACAAAAACTGTACAGCAAGATGGGTCGGTCGTTCAGTTTCGCTGATTGAATTTGTAGATTCAGCGGGTCGAAATTAGTTTATATACGATGTTTTGTCCAATTTGGACCAAAATTGCGTGATTTATGGTCGTATCCGGTGCGAAAAAACCGGAACAATCGCTAGAGTATGAATTAATTAGCATTCTCTTTCCAAATCTGAAGCGTTTTTATCGATTTGGCATCCGGTAACCGGATATAGACCGGATATGATGGTTTTATCGGATTCTCCTCCTCCTGAGGTTTCTGAAAATATATACTTTATACAGGCTAACTTCAAAGGTTAACTCAGGACAAGCGCTCACAGTTCGGTATGTTTACGCATCTACAGAATTCATGCATGTAGCATTTTAGCCAAAACAAAACCGCAACTCTTGCATTCAACTGGTTATTGCGTACTAACACTGAGTATTGACTGGCTATCCGTAGCTGAAAGCTTCAACTTGTCGGCAGATGTTTGTTCAGTATTTCTCTATTTCTCTGGTGGACCACAACATTTTGTCTTCAATAAGTTTACGCGGCACTACTTTAATGTCAGGTGAAGATCTGAAGCGTCTACTTTTCGACCTAAACAAACTTTTGCTTATAGTGAGTGTTTTAAATTCGTCAGGGTTCTGCGTGCCTCTATATCCGATATTTTACGAGGGAAGTTTTCTTTATCAAAGACGTTAGCGGTTAGCCCTATCAGTCCCAGAAGCGGCTTCAGTTAGCGAACATATATCATGCTTTTCTTTCAACAGGATAAGCTTTACTTTCTTGAAATAACGTTTCCTCTTCTTTTCCATATCTTATGTTACTCATCAGTGAGTGTAAAAAAGAGTCCACGACAAGAAGTACATGTAGAGATTTTTTCGTTTGGAAATTTACTTCTGCTCTTAGTATTAGAAATGATAAGAATATCGTATGCCACTAGGCATGCTCTGTTAGCAGAGCAAAAACTAGGTATACTTTGCTCGCTAACACTGACTCCTCTAATCGCTAATCAGACCCTGGTGATTCCACCGCAAATTAGTACATGGTCGAAAAAGGGGGACGCTCACTAGCTCTATGCTTGTTTGTTAAGGCTCGAAGCACAAGCTGTGCGTGCGCGAATTTTGTGTCTGCTTCGACCTTTAGAACACCGGCATAGCGCATAAATTTCTTTGAAGTGGTTGGTTGGTCTGATTTTTGGGGAGGGGTTCAGCCGTTAGCGAGGAGAGCATAGTTTTTGCTCTGATGATATGGTCTCGTAACTCTTCTTATTTCCTATCTAGGCACTATAACAAGCCGACTTCAATTCACCTATCTTTTTAGCACAGAGCTAAAATGAGCAAACTGTTAGTTTTAACTAGCTTGCTGTGTGAAACCAAGAGTACATAATGATAAGACACTAAGCCTAGTCTCTGTTATCAGAGCAAAAACTATGCTCTGCTGGCTAACGGCTGACCCCCCACAAATTGGACCCATCACTTCAGACAAATTTGGCCGCTACGCTTCTTGGCCGCTACGCTAGCACGCTGAATCTCGAAAACACAGCTACTCAATTGGTTCAGTGTCCGTTGCGAGCTTTAGAACATAGCGTGCAAATTTCTTTGAAGTGATTGGTCCACTTTGTGGAGAGGGTCAGCCGTTAGCGAACGGAGCATAGCTTTTGCTCTGATAACAGAGGTTAGCTTACTGTCACACTCTTATCATTATGTACTCTTGGTGAAACTTGTTTATTTGAAAGTCTTGACCGAAACTTTAGCGTTGTATGAAAAGGCCCACGATTTAAAACTAGCAAAGACAAGACCTACCGAAATTCACAGGTAGGTCTTGATAATTTTGTCGTCAAATCAGTTGGCCAAGTCAATACTACGTTTTTAACATACCTATACAGCAATGTTTTAAATATTAAAGTCAGCTATTGAACACCTGCTTGGTGCTACTTTTTAACAACAATAAAATTTAGTTTTGGTAACTGCTTTCTTCATTTATGAAATTATGGGCATGCAAAAGCCATTTTAGTTGATTGTCCCTTGCTAAAGGAACTAGCATAGTAAAAAATTGTTTGGAGTTCCTTTTTCTTTCTAATGATTGCGAGTCAGTTGTCGCTGGGGCGTGTGCGCAAACCTCAAGTTTAGGTTTAATTTCGAAAGAAGGTTTGGGCCTTTATAGCCTTGTCTGCTGCAGAAAACGTTAAAGCAGTTTAGTTCTAAGTCATTACGTAATAGCCTTGCTTAAATACCGCTAGCCCTGTCCAGTCATGTCCTTTGCGCAATCCTTCAGGTAAGCGAAAGGCGAGCTAAGCAATTTCGGGCTATTCTGCTAAACTTGATGCCATTTACAGCAAAACTACACTTACTTGCTTTCACCAATATTTTGCCTGTAGTGAGCCAATCGTGAGTTTGAAAAGTCTGTGCTTAATATACGTAAATTTGACATTAATTTGCTGTAAAACATTAAACCCATTATATCATTTTTATTCGATTAGATTAGATTTGTGACATGAGCCTGTCTCTCCTTATGTATCCTTGGAAGAATTGGCAAACCCTAAACCCTGCTTTTCTACGGTAGAGACAGAATCTGTGTATTTAAAAGGTTCGAATAAACATCCTGAGACATTTAAGGCAGATAATGATGCGATGCTAGTCTAGTCTACAATAAAGTTTTAATCAAGGAAATGCTTTGAATTAACTTTATATATAAGTCTACCTGTGAAAAAATAATTTTTTCATAGCCTTGCAGCTTTTCTGCTTTTGCTGCATTTGAATCCTACATTTTGTAATGACAGCTTAGGCTTAACTTTCTTTCGGAATACCCATGAAAGAGACTTCTTGGCTAATCAGCTTTCATCCTACTTTTGTCTGACAACTTTGTTAAGCCAAGTCCAGGCGCGTCCCTCCTTTAGCTCAAATTTAACTCTTTCATTTCTGTTTGACTGTATTTTTCTTTCTTTCAGTTCTGGTTTAGTATATATACATATAAAAGCAAGAGTATAAAAGGTATTAATATATGAGTAGTATAGTGTGCACGTTTCGACCTGCAATCATTGGATTGAGACTACCCTCTCGAAGTCCTGATTTATTTGGCTTTCATGTATTACTGATTTAGTGACGCCACCCCTCTGCGATTTTACCGGCATACCGGAAGGGCTTGGGAACCTACTGAGCATTCGTCCAGGCCGCATTAGTGGTGTTTTTGTGTTTATATGTTTTTCTGTTTTTTTGTAGTTTTATGTTTTTTATATTTTTTGGGGTTTTCAGTATATGCATGGTCTTCTTCTTCTTCTTATATTGCCTTATTCTCAGGTGTTATTATGCAGCATTTTCAATTAATCTTAAAGCTAGTGGGTCAGGTAGAACATGTTGTTTATTTTAGTAAGGGTCTCGTAGTACACCGTCGCTCAACACCTCACGCTTAGGATAAAGATAGCTTAGAGCGTTTTTAATTTGGAAGTATTTCACCATCTCTCCATCTATGGTTCTAAGCCCCCTATTCTCTCCTGACTTTGTGCAACCTGTTTTTAGTACATCTTTAAAATCTTCCATGGTGAATGGATTTAGGCTTTTGCTGACACCCTTATGACTGAGGTTATTAGTTTCACCCCATGCGAAATAAGTTTGTTGTTCCGAGGCTTTTATTGATTTCGCTTCCTGCTTTTATGTACTTTGTCCAGCGTGCTTTTATTGATTTAGAGTCTACTACAAAGAAGTCTTTTCCGGCAATCTTCCACATTTCCTAGTTTTCGGGTGGTACGCAGTCACTTAAAGTTTACGCGGAGCAGGCGAAGTACAGAGAATCGGTCTGCATGTTGGAGTAAAGTTGATGAATTTCGTAGAACAATTTCTACTTTCATTGATTTCGGTCGGTGCTTTTGTGTTTATATGTACAATTTACGCTTTTATTGATTCACAGTACTCGAAGTCGTCGCGTCGAATTGGCCCGCCAATCTAGTTCTACGAAATTCATCAACATTACTCCAACATTCAGACGACTCTGTGCAAGCTCGGTGTAAGTTCGGTGTATGCTCAGTGTTTACTCGGTGTTAGCTCGGAGTAGGGTTGGAGTAACTCTAAATCAATAAAAGCAGCAAAGACAAAGTACATAAAAACACCAAGCGAAATCAATAAAAGCACAAACAGCAAAGACAAAGCGACATCAAGTCTATAAAGCGTATATTAAACTCAATCAGAACAAACATGTCTACTTGCGAATATTACAAACCATACCAGTGCGGCACTTGTGGCCAGATGTTCACCAGGGCGTTCAACCTACAACGTCATGTTTAAAATCTTCACAGTGCCCAACCGGAGTATGATGAATCCGAATCAGATACAAGTACCGAATGTTCAGACAGTAGTGACTCGAGTTGTGGAGAGATTTATGAGCCTACGGATATCGGTAAATTTTGGGGTGAGTTTGTCAAACAGTCCGAAGAGAGGTTCGAAGGTAGAATAACTAGGTTAGCAAATGAGTATCTCGCTGACGGACGATGTAGAGGCAGAAATAGAGGCTTACAATGAAGTCCGACCGAGGATTCGAGGTGAGCTTAATAGGAAAATTTACTTTCACATCCAACGTTGTAAGGGGTTCCTTGACGATCAATATGCTAAGCTTAGGATGTTAGAATTTTATTACGATTGTCTAAAGCCAAACTTACGGCCGGGGACGTTTCAACTTTGTAAGATGGACACCGATTCTCTATACTTCGCCTGCTCCTCGTAAACTTTAAGTGACTGCGTACCACCCGAAAACGAGGAAATGTGGAAGATTGCCCTAAAAGACTTCTTTGTATTAGACCCTAGTCAAAAAAGAATACCTGGACTATTTAAAGAAGAGTGGAAGGGTGAAGGTATTATAGCTCTCTGTAGTAAAACTTATTTCGCATGGGGTGAAACTAATAAGGTGAGTCATAAGGGTGTCAGCAAAAGCCTAAATCTATTCACTATGGAAGATTTTAAAGATGTACTAAAAACAGGTTGCACAAAGTCAGGAGAGAATAGGGGGCTTAGAACCGTAGATGGGGACATGGTGAAATACTTCCAAATTAAAAACACTCTAAGCTATTTTTACCCTAAGCGTGAGGTGTTGAGCGACGGTGTTACTACGAGACCCTTACTAAAATACCTAAACAACATGTTGTACCTGACCCACTAGCTTTAAGATTAATTGAAAATGCTGCATAACACCTGAGAATAAGGCAATCTAAGCAGAAGATGAAGAAGAAGAAGACCATGCATATACTGAAAACCCAAAAAATATAAAAAACATAAATCTACAAAAAAACATAAAAACATAAAAACCCAAAAACACCACTAATGCGGCATGGGCGAAAGCTCTGAAGGTTCCCAAGCCCTTCCGGTGTACCGGTAAAATCGCAGAGGGGTGGAGTCAGTAAATCAGTAATACATGAAAGCCAAATAAATCAGGACTTCGAGAGGGCAGTCTCAATCCAATGATTGCAGGTCGAAACGTGCACACTATACTACTCATATATTAATACCTTTTATACTCTTGCTTTTATATGTATATATACTAAACCAGAACTGAAAGAAAGAAAAATACAGTCAAACAGAAATGAAAGAGTTAAATTTGAGCTAAAGGAGGAGACGCGCCTGGACTTGGCTTAACAAAGTTGTCAGACAAAAGTAGGATGAAAGCTGATTAGCCAAGAAGTCTCTTTCATGGGTATTCCGAAAGAAAGTTAAGCCTAAGCTGTCATTACAAAATGTAGGATTCAAATGCAGCAAAAGCAGAAAAGCTGCAAGGCTATGAAAAAATTATTTTTTCACAGGTAGACTTATATATAAAGTTAATTCAAAGCATTTCCTTGATTAAAACTTTATTGTAGACTAGACTAGCATCGCATCATTATCTGCCTTAAATGTCTCAGGATGTTTATTCGAACCTTTTAAATACACAGATTCTGTCTCTACCGTAGAAAAGCAGGGTTTAGGGTTTGCCAATTCTTCCAAGGATACATAAGGAGAGACAGGCTCATGTCACAAATCTAATCTAATCGAATAAAAATGATATAATGGGTTTAATGTTTTACAGCAAATTAATGTCAAATTTACGTATATTAAGCACAGACTTTTCAAACTCACGATTGGCTCACTACAGGCAAAATATTGGTGAAAGCAAGTAAGTGTAGTTTTGCTGTAAATGGCATCAAGTTTAGCAGAATAGCCCGAAATTGCTTAGCTCGCCTTTCGCTTACCTGAAGGATTGCGCAAAGGACATGACTGGACAGGACTAGCAGTATTTAAGGAAGACTATTACGTAATGACTTAGAACTAAACTGCTTTAACGTTTCCTGCAGCAGACAAGGCTATAAAGGCCCAAACGTTCTTTCGAAATTAAACCTAAACTTGAGGTTTGCGCACACGCCCCAGCGACAACTGACTGCAATCATTAGAAAGAAAAAGGAACTCCAAACAATTTTTTACTATGCTAGTTCCTTTAGCAAGGGACAATCAACTAAAATGGCTTTTGCATGCCCATAATTTCATAAATGAAGAAAGCAGTTACCAAAACTAAATTTTATTGTTGTTAAAAAGTAGCACCAAGCAGGTGTTCAATAGCTGACTTTAATATTTAAAACATTGCTGTATAGGTTAAAAACGTAGTATTGACTTGGCCAACTGATTTGACGACAAAATTATCAAGACCTACCTGTGAATTTCGGTAGGTCTTGTCTTTGCTAGTTTTAAATCGTGGGCCTTTTCATACAACGCTAAAGTTTCGGTCAAGACTTTCAAATAAACAAGTTTCACCAAGAGTACATAATGATAAGAGTGTGACAGTAAGCTAACCTCTGTTATCCGAGCAAAAGCTATGCTCTGTTCGCTAACGGCTTACCCCCCCCCTCCACAAAGTGGACCAATCACTTCAAAGAAATTTGCACGCTATGTTCTAAAGCTCGCAACGGACACTGAACCAATTGAGTAGCTGTGTTTTCGAGATTCAGCGTGCTAGCGTAGCGGCCAAGAAGCGTAGCGGCCAAATTTGTCTGAAGTGATGGGTCCAATTTGTGGGGGGTCAGCCGTTAGCCAGCAGAGCATAGTTTTTGCTCTGATAACAGAGACTAGGCTTAGTGTCTTATCATTATGTACTCTTGGTTTCACACAGCAAGCTAGTTAAAACTAACAGTTTGCTCATTTTAGCTCTGTGCTAAAAAGATAGGTGAATTGAAGTCGGCTTGTTATAGTGCCTAGATAGGAAATAAGAAGAGTTACGAGACCATATCATCAGAGCAAAAACTATGCTCTCCTCGCTAACGGCTGAACCCCTCCCCAAAAATCAGACCAACCAACCACTTCAAAGAAATTTATGCGCTATGCCGGTGTTCTAAAGGTCGAAGCAGACACAAAATTCGCGCACGCACAGCTTGTGCTTCGAGCCTTAACAAACAAGCATAGAGCTAGTGAGCGTCCCCCTTTTTCGACCATGTACTAATTTGCGGTGGAATCACCAGGGTCTGATTAGCGATTAGAGGAGTCAGTGTTAGCGAGCAAAGTATACCTAGTTTTGCTCTGCTAACAGAGCATGCCTAGTGGCATACGATATTCTTATCATTTCTAATACTAAGAGCAGAAGTAAATTTCCAAACGAAAAAATCTCTACATGTACTTCTTGTCGTGGACTCTTTTTTACACTCACTGATGAGTAACATAAGATATGGAAAAGAAGAGAAAACGTTATTTCAAGAAAGTAAAGCTTATCCTGTTGAAAGAAAAGCATGATATATGTTCGCTAACTGAAGCCGCTTCTGGGACTGATAGGGCTAACCGCTAACGTCTTTGATAAAGAAAACTTCCCTCGTAAAATATCGGATATAGAGGCACGCAGAACCCTGACGAATTTAAAACACTCACTATAAGCAAAAGTTTGTTTAGGTCGAAAAGTAGACGCTTCAGTTCTTCACCTGACATTAAAGTAGTGCCGCGTAAACTTATTGAAGACAAAATGTTGTGGTCCACCAGAGAAATAGAGAAATACTGAACAAACATCTGCCGACAAGTTGAAGCTTTCAGCTACGGATAGCCAGTCAATACTCAGTGTTAGTACGCAATAACCAGTTGAATGCAAGAGTTGCGGTTTTGTTTTGGCTAAAATGCTACATGCATGAATTCTGTACATGCGTAAACATAAGCAAATGCCAGAACCGGAGTGCCCAGATTTTGCAAATTTCACTTATATACATATAAATCCGTCAGCCGGTTAAAGGAGGGGTCGCCGGGTACCAAATTTTGTAGTCACCGATTCCGCTCATTTTCGGGTACTATACCAGCATGTCCAAAAACAAGGCAGACTTTTAGATTCCAGAGTCAACACAGTTAAGATATATTACAGTTCATATCACTAAAATTTCGTATTTACGTCAGTTCAATATAGCTTTCTGAGGGCTGAAGCCGCGTACAAATAGGATGACGACGGCATGACAAATACATCAATTTAAACATGAAAGAATTGGCTGCAGGAAAGGGTCGGACGGAAGGCTTCTCAGACAGGAAAGACGGCGATTTTGAATATATGTAAAGACTGATCTTGGATGGCGAAGCAGAACTAAAGTAAGTCGGCGCAGCGCACGTATACGTGTTGCTAATGAGTTCGCACGGGACAATATTCTTTCTATGCGGGCATGAGCGAAATCCGTTAGGGAAAATGGCAGTACTAAAGTCTGACCAAAAATTCTTGCAACCGAACTGTGAGCGCTTGTCCTGAGTTAACCTTTGAAGTTAGCCTGTATAAAGTATATATTTTCAGAAACCTCAGGAGGAGGAGAATCCAGTAAAACCATCATATCAGGTCTATATCCGGTTACCGGATGCCAAATCGATAAAAACGCTTCAGATTTGGAAAGAGAATGCTAATTAATTCATATTCTAGCGATTGTTCCGGTTTTTTTCGCACCGGATACGACCATAAATCACGCAATTTTGGTCCAAATTGGACAAAACATCGTATATAAACTAATTTCGACCCGCTGAATCTACAAATTCAATCAGCGAAACTGAACGACCGACCCATCTTGCTGTACAGTTTTTGTGACCTAGACTTCCGGTTCCGGGACATAGACCGGATGTGACCGGATTTTCGGAGATGTCTTGGGCCAAGGACCAATATGCTAGAGTATGAATTAATTAGCATTCTCTTTCCGAATCTGAAGCGTTTTTATCAATTTGGCATCCGGTAACCGGATATAGACCGGATATGATGGTTTTACCCGATTCTCCTCCTCCTGGGGTTTCCAAAAATATATACCTTATATAATATAGACTAACTTCAAAGATTAACTCAGGACAAGCGCTCACAGTTCGGTTCAAGAATTATTGGTCAGACTTTAGTTCCAGATCCGCATTTAGAATTATCTGACTAAAATGGGTGAAACTCGGGTGTCGGTGTATAGTAAAAAGTGTCAAACTTTACCAAAAATTCAACTATCATTGGATGGTCTTTGACTTTAATCTAAAGCAATGTGTAAGCCACATTTCAGCACAAAATAACGCAGAAAATGATCTCCAATTGAAAGACACTAATTTGCATACATAAGTGTTTATAACATCACGATTATAGGGTGGAATTTTGATCAACCGAAGGGGGCACTGTGCAAACAAATTTATTCTGGATAAAATGAAATCAAACAAGAAAGGGGGATATGAAAAATCAAAACTTTTAGTTTTAAGGACTGCAGGAAATCTTTTATATCAGGCGTATCGAAATTTTGAATTTAAACACTGGCAGGGCTGAGCTTTGTAACATGCCCCCTATTTGCCAAAACAGCCAAGTATTGAGGTCTGTGTTGAGCATACAGCGAATTTAACTACGTTAGACGAAGCAGTTCAAAAAAAAAAAGAGACTCAAACGATTACAATATCTCACCTCTAAGCGAGATAAAAATTGAAAAATGGCGTATTCTGAAGCAAATTGCCAATGCGGTGACCAAACGTGTGATCTGCTCCCAAGCAGCAGCAGAAGGGATTGTGCGTATATGCAATTGAACCTCTATTTATGTACTATGTTAATTAGAGTTGGGACCGGTTCCACTAGAACCGGTTGGAACCGGAACCGGAACCGGAACCGAACCGGAAGGAATTTTAGAACCGGAACCGGTAGGATTTGGAACCGGCCGGTTCCACTCTTAAAAATGGACTTGAACTAATTTTTTGCAGGAGTTTAAATTTTGCTAAAACTGGAATTTGTGGTTGCCATTCAGTGTTGCCATTCATATTATCTTTCTCAAACTAGTGACTGAAATTGAAACTAAAGATCTAGTTTGAGCTGAAACTAAACAAATTTAGACCTGAAGGCGAAATATGTAGGATGATACTGACAATAATTAAGAATTTCAAACTAAAGGTGAAATGAAGGTACAATTATTGGCACTGAAACTGAAGCTAAAAGTCCATAGAATAAATTTAGAGCCTAAGCTGGAAACGACATAGCTTCAGCTTCCACTGAAGGTGACACAAACTCCCCGCTTCCCCTTTTCAGGTGATCGAGGCACGTTTCAGCTTTAGCTGAAGCCGAGGCATAGAATTAAGAGAAGGTGATCGAGGCACGTTTCAGCTTTAGCTGAAGCCGAGGCATAGAATTAAGAGAAATTTCAAATATTTCTTTGACTCAACATTAGTGACATTATCCCGTCTGAGTTATATAAGACAAAAATTAAATGTTAAACATACTTGAAAAATTAGGAACATGTATTTCAAGGGAAAAATTCTACTTCCTTTATTCTGGAATTTCGTAATTTTTTGTTTTCATGCTTCTGATTTTTCAAATTTTGTTATGTAATTTTGTGTGTTTACCAAAATGCAGTTGTGAAAATGTCTCTAAATTAATTTTAACGAATTTTTGAAATTTTCTGTTCTAAAATTCCAATTGTAATTGTTGAAAGGCGGGCACTTTCGTTCAGACGTGACCGATACGGGCGCCGAATGAAAACCTTAACCAACTTACATATCTGAATATTAACCTCATAGAAAAGATGAGAGCCCGATGGGATGTAGTCGGAAATTGAGTATATCTTCTCAAAAAATTGGTAAATGGAAGGTGGTGTTGTCAGCACGCAAGATTGAAGCAATATTTTTTAAAAAGTAGTAAATTTTACAGGAGTAGAAAACTTCGAAAGTTGAGTACTTATTTTCTCATTTTTATCTCGCCTAAAGGCGAGATAGCTGTTATCGAAACTTGCTCGTTCTGAACTACACTGAAACAGCACTAGGATTTCTATCTATTCTCAACACTAACAGCTAGTTTTTATTGCGAGGGGGCTGTGGCTGAATTTCGATGATGATTAACTGTCTTTTAAATCAGATTTTTAATAAACTAGCTGTGTAGTTAATTGCGACAAATTTTAATATTTATTATCATATTTATCTCTGGAGGGGGCTTCATTTTGATTCTTTGACAAGTTTCAGCATCCATAATACAGGGCCCCCTTCGGTTGTAGCAGAAATGTGTCTTGAACATTTGCAAATATGCAAATTAGTTTCGGAAGTTTCAAATCAGTTCAGTTGAAACTAAATTTCCGGAGGCGTCAACTTGTTTTGGACACAAGACCAAACTGAAAATGGTAAACAATTTAAGCGGTTTAAGATGGGTTTTAAGCTGTAGTTAGTTGTCTGCACAGTTTTAGTATTACAGCTTTGGCCTGCAAAATTGGGTGTAAGCTTTCTTGGCCGATGCTAAATAACGTTGATGTAGCTAATAGAGGATATTAAGATCGCGCTTGGTTTTGAAGTCGCGCAGGAGCTGGATTAGTGCACTGACCACAATACTTCTGTCTCTGTGGGATTAGGTTTGGTAATTGATTACAAGTGGATAAACAAACTAACTGCAGTATTAGTTCAATTTTGAAATTAAAAGAAAGAAATATTTTTGATAAATACTAAAAACGAAGCTCATCGCTATAAAGACTACCAATCTCTGCCGACGTCGACAGTCCAGATTAGATAGCTATAGATGGACCTGGAGAATTCAACACATAAGCCAAGGAAGAGATGTTAAGAAAACTGAGTGCTATTTTAACACTAGTTTAACTAATGGGATTCTGAGTATGTGCATGCTTGGAAACGTTGGGTGGTTCACCAGAGGGGTAGCTCAGTCTTTAGAATCTGCAGAAGGTCGTTTAACCTGATTTTTGTAGATTTTTGTGCAGATTCTGTGAAGATTCTGGCGGCCTGCAGCCGAATGTTGATCTCCAAAGAACAATCTTCATACCCTGCACAATTTTAGTCCTGGCCCTACGTCGAGATACTGCTCCTTTTAGGAGCCAACTTGTT
>JASAND010029445.1:0-82312 GCA_030248195.1 Trissonchulus latispiculum | reverse complement strand
GTTTCAATGAGCATATTTTCAGAACCGACAGGTGACCACGGGTCACTATGGTGTAGGTGGCCTATTGACCAGTGGTCAAACCCACTAAAACAGCGTTTTTCGGGGTTTCGATTGGGGGCATATATAGTAAATCGACTACGCTCGTTTCAATGAGCATATTTTCAGAACCGACGGAAGTGACATTCACTGGTCAGCATGGTCTAGGTGGCCTATTGACCAGTGGTCAAACCCCTAAAACAGCGTTTTTCGAGGTTTTGGTTGGGAATATAGTAAATCGACTACGCTAGTTTCAATGAGCATATTCTCAGACCCGACGGAAGTGACCACAGGTCACTAAGGTATAGGTTGCCTATTGACCAGTGGTCAAACCCCCTAAAACAGCGTTTTTCGGAGTTTTGGTTGGGGGCATATATAGTAAATTGTCTACGCTCGTTTCAGTGAGCATATTTTCAGAACCGACGGAAGTGACCACTGGTCACTATGGTCTAGGTGGCCTATTGACCAGTGGTCAAACCCCCTAAAACAGCGTTTTTCGGGGTTTTGGTTGGGGGCATATATATCATGGGGGTGCTCGGAGAGCTCCCCATAATATGAGCTATAAAGGCACTTTGCGGATTTTGAAAAGTGCTAATTAGGCATAACTAATTAACGGGAAGGAATTAAGAGCTAATATTTACATTTTTGAAATCTCCAGGCCAAGAGCTTTCGAATGATACCAAACTTGCCCGGAAAAAATGGACTTTGAAAAAATCGACTTTCTCTTACGGGTTTGAAAGTGGGTTTTTTTTCTCTGTATTCAGCATGATTTTTTCCAATTTTGTGTTAACTCGATTTTTCGAACGGCCCATAGGTAAAATTTTTCTATACTATTTTTTGAATATCTAGGCAATGGTACTTAGCAAGTTTATGTTTTTTTCCGAATTTCGATCTGGTTCGATTTTTATAGATGGTCAAAAATGGAAAAAATAGCGTTTTTGGACACCTTCAAGCTGAAAAATTTCTAAGTCCGAAAATTTTAAAATAGTCTAAAAACGGGCAAAAACAGCGTTTTTCGGCCTCGGGGTGGTACCCACATATAGTAAATCGGGGTCGCTGAACACGATGAGCATTGTGCCGACACCGTAGCTCGCCTGGTTCATCTGGTTCAAAGTTGAACCAGTTCCTGGTTCAAGCTACTGGAGATAGCTAGAAGGCTGAAATTTTGCATACAAAGGTTATTGGGCATGGGGAATTCACTGGTGGTGTTACTTTGGTGATCGGACCCATGGCTGGTCAGATCTGGTTCAACTGGTTCAAAATTGAACCAGTTCCTGGTTCAAGCTACTGGAGATAGTTGGAAGGCTGAAATTTTGCATACAAAGGTTATTGGGCATGGGGAATTCACTGGTGGTGTTACTTTGGTGATCTGACCCATGGCTGGCCAGATCTGGTTCAACTGGTTCAAAATTGAACCAGGTGCTGGTTCAAGCTATTGGAGATAGTTGGAAGGCTGAAATTTAGCATACAAAGGTTATTGGACATGGGGAATTCACTGGTGGTGTAACTTTGGTGATCCAACCCATGGCTGGCCAGATCTGGTTCAACTGGTTCAAAGTTGAACCAGTTCCTGGTTCAAGCTACTGGAGATAGTTGGAAGGCTGAAATCGTGCATACAAAGGTTATTGGGCATGGGGAATTCACTGGTGGTGTTACTTTGGTGATCCGACCCATGACTGGCCAGATCTGGTTCAACTGGTTCAAAGTTGAACCAGTTCCTGGTTCAAGCTACTGGAGATAGCTGGAAGGCTGAAATCTTGCATACATAAATCTTGTACACGGAATTTGTGATTGCTGCTACCACAGTTATGGCAGCGTTCCCAAAAACTAGACGGAGGACAAGTAGGAAAAATGCTCCTTGCAGTCGCATGAAAAAGTTAATATGAGCTATGATGGTCAACATTTAAATGTGTCAAGGACAAGATTTAAAATGTTTAATATGAGCCAACATCTAAATAAGTAGAGGACAAGATGTAAACGGCTAATATGAGCCGCTACGTTTCTCTTGGGCTCATATTGACGCGACTAAAATGGCAAACATAGATACAGTTTACGGTTAGCATATAAGCATCAGTGTTTATAAACGATTTGATTGGATTGGGAATATATTGAATTAATGTGATGATTGCGATGATAACTTCAAATGTGATTTCTTAAGATTTCACAACATAAGTTCCGCATTTTCGTTTCTTCATTAGATTGGACTTCGGTTTCGTTTTGTTGACTTATATGGTGGCCTTAAATGTGTATATACTTGGATGTATTGGTGGAGAAGAAAACATTTACGTACAGCTTTGCAAAATTAATGTTTGTGCGTCGTTATTCATGCAAGCCAAGTCAGTGTTGGATTCAAAGTAAGCAAAAGCTAAATGAGCGTCAATATGAGCCCAAGAGAAACGTAGCGGCTCATATTAGCCGTTTACATCTTGTCCTCTACTTATTTAGATGTTGGCTCATATTAAACATTTTAAATCTTGTCCTTGACACATTTAAATGTTGACCATCATAGCTCATATTAACTTTTTCATGCGACTGCAAGGAGCACTTTTCCTACTTGTGTATATATATTAGGGATGCACCGGGGCCTGGCCCCGGCACCGGGGCCAGGCCCCGGCTCCGGCCCCGGTAGTCAGGCCCCGGCCCCGGCGGTCAGGCCCGGTACCGACCGGGGCCAAAAATTAGCAAAATTTTGTGAATTTTTGACATTTTTTGACCAAAATTTTGAATTTTCGAAAGTCAAAAGTGTTAAAAATCGTTTGTTTTGCGCCGATATTAATGAAAACAAGGATAGTAACGTTTGCATATCAAAAATTATTGCAAAATTTAAATTTTCCAGAAACTTTTTGAAAATTTTCGATTTGGACCCCCAATTTCCAGGCCCCGGTCCCGGTACCGGGGCCAAGGTGGTCCCGGCCCCGGGCCCGGTAGTGGCGGCCCCGGTGCATCTCTAATATATATATGTAGAAAACAAGCTATTATTACTGTATTCCTTAGCAGTTTTCCCCACACTTCCCGCCCCCACTTTTTTCGCCTAAAATAAACCACGGTGATTGTGGTCCAAGATGGCCCATGTTGGCTGCCTTGCTCATGCTAGACCCTTGGGTTCCACACTTCCACCATGTACTATACGTAGTATTTGGTTATATATATTGGTTATTTTGGACTACAGGTAATATTAGATTTTCCCTACCTCGTCTCTGCCAGAAGGAAAGAGGGTGGTTTTTTAATTGGGAACACTGTTTTTTTAGAATCTTTCCCAAAAACCGCTATCGTTTTTAATTGAATCGGAGGCAGGCCAGGGGCAATAGATGGGCATATGTGTCGGACCTACCCTATGCAATGCTCCCTATTCCTTCCCTGTTATTCCAGGCCACTCTGCAAAAGTTTGAAGCAAAAACTGTCGACTGGTTTTTTGGCAATCTGAATATATACTAAAATTATTTTCAAATGGTTTTCAGTTTATTTTCAGGGGGCTAGAAATCGAGATTGGGCTTAGGAAAGATGCTTTTAGAATAGATATAATTGCTCATCTCACATATGAAGCACAAAGAATATAACTGCTCTGGCGCCCTCCCCCCCCCAGAATTACCCCCTCCAGGATTAGGGCCTGCCGGCCCCTCAGTCTTCAAAAGTCAGCGGAAAACTAAAGTTTTTAGGGTAAATTTTGTTAACATTTTCCGGCTTCGCTGCGGCTTCGGCGTTTTAACATTTTTTTGCTATTTTTAGCATAAATTTAGGTAGAAATAGTTAAATTTTTAGCTCAACAGCAAAACTAGCTAGTTTTTTAAGCATTTTTCGAAAAATTTACTTCCCCCCAAACCTGTGGGGGGCCCGCCCCCTAGACTTCCCCTTCCAGAAATTTTTGTCTAGAAAAAAACCAGATGCTCAGTCCACAGAACGAAAGTGGCCGTTTTCATTTATCTTGATAAGCTTTACGTATATACTGTTTTTATTTTAGAAATTGCCTTCGGTTTATCGAAGTAAGGGACATAACAGTTATGCTGAAAAAGCCTGTAAAACGAATTATCAACCGTACAGCAGTTTACGACTTCTTACATCGTTCTGCTGTATATACGTTGGCCGGAGTGACGTTAGTTGGGAGTTCCATTATTTTATATAGAATGGGCTATTACTATCTTTATCAGAGGCCTCAGCGACTGATTGAATTGAAGGAGAAAGAGAAAAAGTTTCTGGAAGAAGATCCCTTATTGTTAGAAGAACTCAGAAACGAATTGAAGATGAAGTAGCGTATTTGTCGTCATGTATGAACACGCACGTATGTACTAGGAGTATAGATGTGTGATAATTGATACATTGTTCGTTTGTTTTTGCAAGTTTTCTTTGTTTTATTGTTGTTGTTTATTTGTGTAAGTTAATGCTGTATTATGTGTTCAACGTTTTGGCTCTTGTATGCTGATTTTACTTTAGGCGAAAAAGGCTGGCTTATTTTTACTGGGGGTCCCCCCCCATTCGGCGACCTCCCTCCCCATTCGAGATTCCCCCATAAAAGGCCCCCCATAAATTTCGACCTCCCCCCATAACCCAGAAAATTGCCAAATTTTACCATTTTTATCCTAAAATTTCAAAAATGTTTCCGGCGTCGCCGGATTTTTCGCGGCATTTTCGTTATTTTAGCTTAAAAACACCTAAAATTAGTCATTTTTTGGAAGTTTTTGCACAAAAAACGTTAAAATTTGCAAAATTTTTGTTAAAAAAACCTAGGCCCTCCCATTTTTGGTGAGCCCCCCATCGATGGGGGGGGGGGCGACTTTGAGCCCCTCCCCATAAATTTTGGCCTAAAAATAAGCCAGAAAGGTGGGGTGGGTGGGGGTGGGGTGAAGATGGAGAATCGAAAGTGGTTTGAAAACGACAAAAATGCTGTTATAGTATCCTATTTACTACATATTTATGTTGTTATAGTTGAGCTAGAAAGTGCTCATCGGTTTTGGAAACAAATACCATGATTTTAGACCAAAAATTTTTAAAATTTGGTAAATTCTGGGCACCTCAAGGCGAGTGTTGGGGAATCCCAAAAATTGCGAGAGCGAATTGGGGTGCGAAAGGCTCGATATTTCCGGCTTTTTTCTGCTTGTTGATTGTTTGTTTTTGCAGAGATAGTGTATATGCCTATTGTACATATTTATACCTAGTTATATATAGCTGCGTTTTGTTAACACAAATAAAGGTACGAACAATAAAGGATTTATTTTTGGTGAGCTAGTTATTTCGAAGTAGTGGTATTTATTGGTATAAGTCCATGCCTTGTATAAAATGAGAAAGCTTTCTTTAGTGAGGAAGACGTGGTCGAGAGAAGAGAAGGTGATGGGATGTGAAACTGAAATTGAAGTCGGCTACTGTGTTATCATCCTTGTGCGACTCAGGACGAGTCTCCAGCTATTGAGGAGAAGATGAGTCTACTAATAAATATTGACACTGACGTTATGTACTTTTCTCTCCTGGCTCTGTGGTGTAACTGTAGCACTTATGTGACTGTGGAGGACTGGTTGCAAATCCCGATGGAAACGAATCCTTTCACTAGTGATCCCTCTCGAGTTGTTTACCCGACTGACTTCTGAAATTAGCGCCCATGCCTTCTGGTAACTTGATGCTTGCTTCATACTATAAATTTGGTTGTAGTTCTGTAACCCGGAGTTAAAATTTTTTCTGTAGGGTAATTTGTATTACTGAATTCTTCCTGAATAATTGCAATATTGTCCTAAATATCTTTGCTTAAGGTCAGTGTAAGCTTGCATAGCGAAAAGAAGATTCGAAAAGGATTTTAGGGAGAACTTTTCTTCGTTAGAGATATATTTTTAAATTAACTATTCTGCCACTCAATTCTAGTGACAGCTCACCGTTTATCAAGGGTTATAAGCGGGAGCGGGCTCGGATTGCATGCAGCCTCCCTCCGTCATGATTCGAGGATAGGCAGAAGTAAGAAGAGTATCAAACAAAAAACAACGCTTTCAAACTTACAAAAATACCTATTTTTGCCAAAATATCTATTACCTTTTTCGTTGGTTCTTCAAAATTTTCATTGTTTGTGGGGGAATGCACTCCCGCCACGAAATTCTGAATCTGCCAGTGGTTATAAGCTAGTTTGAATCTATATATAGTTTCTGGAACACCTGTGATAATTGTTTAGAATCAGCTTATCTCTAACCGAAACTCCGATTGGAGCGAGGTAGCTGGAATAATTTAGACTAAAACGCCCTCTTTTCTGGTTTAACTCTACTAGACTAGTCTGTGCATTCCTTAGGCGAACAAAATTGGTAGAAACCTAAAACATTTTCGACCAAAATCCTTAAAACTGCCATTTCTGGGCTCTTCATGCGAGTGCGGGGAAGCCCAAGAAAGTGGGAGTACGGAAGAATTTATTTTTAACCGTAAGCGTCAAAAAATGTATATATATATATATATTAGGGATGGGCGCGGAAAAAAAAGGACTGGAAAAAAAAGGTTTTTTTCCGTTTTTTTCCATTTTTTTCCGATGGGGTGGAAAAAAATGGAAAAATATTCGTAACGTTATTTTGACGATTTTTACAATGAAATATCATGCTTTCTGAGCTTTTCAAGCAATTTCACACTATTTACAACCTTTTCCGTGGGTCATAGTAGGTGGGAGTATGTTAAATCTGACGAAATTGTATTTGGATTTTTTGACGCATCGGAAAAAAATGGAAAAATATTCGAGACATGTTCTGAACGTTAATTTATGACCTCATAACATTAAGAAACTATCTGTTTAACGAGGTAACAATACGAAATTCATGAATTTGAGCTAATTTTGGGATTTGACATTTTTTCCGTTGGAATGTGAAAATGATTGCATAACTCAGGCAGAGTTAATACTTCCATAATTAACAGTGGACTGTTCAACCAAAACTGCTAAATATCTGGAATTGTTTACTTTACGAAGCGCGTTACCTGCGAAAACCACAAACTAGGTCTACTATAACCACCAAGGTATACAGAAGCCACCTGTCCTTTGCTTTACAGCGTCACCCGCTGAAAATATTTGATTCCAATAATCAATACTGGAACATTTCTAAGCGCTTTGTGCTTTTGCACTACCCCTGTGGGGCTACTAAATATCGTGAAAACGGCTTCTGTGCATGCAAAAACATGAAATAACGCAACTTTTAGCACATTGTGTAATTTTGGAGTGACCGGAAAAAAAAGGAAAAAATGGAAAAAAATGGAAAAAAACCGGAAAAAAAAGGTTTTTTTCCGGCAATCTTTTTTTTCCGGAAAAAAACCAACCCTAATATATATATATATATATATATATATATATATATATCTGTCACAAAATGTTCTCATATCGCTCCCTCCATAAGTTTTGACATAAAATTAGGCCACTAAATTGTTAAATTTATCTTTGAACATTCTTTATGTTTTGTAGGTTATTCCGACCCACCATGGCATTTGTTTGCTGGGCAATGGTCCTGACGTTTCTTCTCTTCAATTTTGGAGCTGGCAGTAGCGATCATCAGCATGCGTCCGGGTATTTGGTCTACTGTCCCTGCATGGGTCGATTTGGAAATCAGGCGGAGCAGTTCCTGGGAACGTTAGCCTTTGCCAAATCGCTTAATCGAACCCTGGTCCTTCCTCCCTGGATTGAGTACCAGCGTGGTCGGCCCGGTTCCCTTCAGGTACCATTTGACCGCTACTTTCTGGTAGAACCACTTCAAACCTACCATTCCGTTCTGACCATGGAAACCTTTATGCAGGATTTGGCCCCTACAGTATGGCCTCCCGGTCAGCGAACTATTTTCTGCTATGGTGCTCGAAGCGGTCCTCAGCCAAACAGCTGCAATGCCAAAGACGGTAATCCTTTCGGACCGTTTTGGGACAGCTTTGGGATTGATTTTGATGGATCCGAGTTCTACAGTCGACATCCAGGTTTGAGTTTTGATGCATCTGCAGAAGATGGAGCCCTGTGGAACCATCTGTATTCGCCGGACCGCTTCCCAGTTTTGGCCTTTACAGGAGCTCCTGGAGCCTTTCCAGCCTTACCCCAGCACGCTCCCCTTCAAAAGTATTTGCGATATGGTCCCTCAGTTATGCAACGGGTGGCTGACTTTAAGTCTAAACTTTCAGGACCCCTGCTTGGTTTGCATTTACGGAACGGCGTCGATTGGGACAATGCCTGTGCCCACGCCCATCAGTCTCGGCAGCTTTTTGCCTCTGCCCAGTGTTTGGGCCCGCGTGGAGAGTACGGTCAGTTGACCGTTGACCTTTGTCAGCCAACCAGATCTCAGATTATTGAGCAGATTCGATCTCTGGTTCAGCGACACAGGATTGGCTCAATTTTTGTGTCATCGGATCATAACTTTATGCTGGCGGAAATTAATGCAGCACTCTCGGATCGCAAGATTCAGGCAGTCCGTCTGGATGTTGACGATGTTCATGTTAGCCTTGGCTTGCTGATTGAAGCAGACCATTTCATTGGTAACTGTGTCTCATCCTTTACAGCATTTGCTGTCAAATCTCGACTGGTTTTGCGGAAACCGGTTCAATTTTGGAATTTTCAAAATGGAACTGGAAACGGAGGGAAATCGGAATTGTGAGCCTGTTTTTGATTGGAAACGGAACTTTCTCACAAAGTGCAAAATTATTAATTTTTGTCATATACATAATGTATACGTTTATATACGTGTCACAGAAGATTGTCACTTGTCAGTCTCAGTTGTACTGTACTACTTCACTTTCAAGTAAAACGTGGTTTTTGTTCCTTTTTCATGTAAGAGTCCGCCTACTTAATGCCTCATTTCGTAGTATTCTACCCGTCGCGACTAGACTCGTGAATGGGCAAAACGCGCGTCGATGCACTAAACCGCCATGCAACAGTTGGAAGCGTCGACGAGCGCGAAATTTGAGCATCTGTCCCCAAATTTTTCAATTAGGTCCGGATACCTGGACCCTTACCTTCCGAACTAAATCTTTGAAAATTGCGAAATGTCTTGAAATCATTATTATTATTGATATTATTGACTCAAAAATTAAATTTTAGCATATATACATAGGTTCGGTTAATTTTGTTATCATACGACGCCAAGCTTCTTATTTTTGTATTACGACCTATGCGACTGTTACCCCGGATTCCGGATACGGGTCAGGGTTTCCGGTACTATTCGGGTCCGGGCCGCGCCAGAAAGCTTGAACCTGGAGCCAACTGTGCCTGGCCTGTCTCCGCATGCTATCTCTTGAAGCGTGAGTCTTCGCAAGTCAACGAGCCCGATTGTAGCGTCTCAGTTTAGCTGCATCGACTCGCGTTGTGGCGCGCCGAAATGCGTTGACGCTTGTAGACGCTCGTCGACGCGTGTACACTTGCGTTCGTGACTATGAAACCATCTTATTGCCGACTGAGTCACTCATCCTGGATCTTTTGCGTTCCCCCCAGCCCCTTTTGATTTTTTTGACCAATAACTTTGAAATTTGATATGGATGCATATATACTGGAGGCTGATAAATTCAAAAATTCAAAAATTAAAAATTTACAATTTTAGTTTAGTAAGGGGGGACCAAGGGAAACCAAGAAATTTTTTGAAACAATTTTGCTGAAAACTTGCATGCAGTAGTTTTCTGGGGCGCTGAGCACGAATCTGAAATCCGTTTTTCGATTCAGCTTTTCGTTAGCTCAGTATAAGCTAAAGTTGAAAGCTCGGCATGGCATGTAAGCTTATACTGAGCTAACGAAAAGCTGAATAGAAAAACGGATTTCAGATTCGTGCTCAGCGCCCCAGAAAACCCCTGTATGCAAGTTTTCAGCAAAATTTTTGAAGTTATGAATTCATCAGCCTCCAGTATGAACCCACACCAAGTTTCAAAGTTATTGGTCAAAAAATCAAAAGTTAGGGCTGGGGGGAAGCGCAAAATATCCCTCATCCTCTCCACAAAGGATGTGCTGTTTGCATTTCATGTTTATATCTAAGAATACATACATTACATTTATTTTACAATGGACATAATGACTTATAGTACGTACTTATACTACATCTTATTATGTACACGTACATTCTGTTCAGAGTTTAATCCTTGTATCTGGGCGTATATTTGTCCAGCTTTACACAGTTAACTTCGGCACATGACAAGCGTTTAGGTTTAGCTCTGATAAGTCCATACGGCCATTCCTTCCGTGAGGAAGTGGAGGTGGAGCAGCCACTTCAGTTACCGAATCGTCGCACGCAACGACTTTTAGTCTTGAATAACGAATCGGATTGAAAATGACTGAAAATAAAAAATGGCAATTATTGGTAACCATGATTAATTTTCACAGCGTTACAAAGATCCCTTCTTCAAACGTCGCAGGAATTTGAATAGAGTACCATCGGGTGAGTATCATCAATAAAGTATCATCATATGATGTATGAGTATCATTCGGTTGATTTAACAAAATCCCCTTATCAATTGCCAAGGAGTATAATCATCCCCTTGAGATCGTTCTTCTTGTTGGCAACGTAAATCTGGGGATAGACTTGCTTCTGGTCGATTGTTCACCAGTGGAAATTGCAGTAAAGATCCGTTTTCATCCGTTTCGTTAGAATTATCTGGGTGGTTGCACTGAAGCCAAGCCGCCATTTCCTCCAGCAAACTCTCAGTTTCCTGGGCACTTGGTGTCTCTTCTCTTTCTGGAATTTCTTCGTACAGAGGGTATTCCTGTGCTCCCACGGTCACGTTGCCATTTTCTGTCCCATCGTTTCCGAGGTGGACTTCTGTCGGATTCGCACCAATTGGGACTCCATTTACTGTTGGCCTATTTTGAGAGCTGTTATCTGGAGGTGGACTAACAGGGAACCCTTGTTCCGACCCTCTAGAAATATTTGAAGCGTATCGATTTTGCAATTCTCCGCATATTCTTCGTCTACTGATGAATAATCCGGCAGCTACGGCAGCACAGAGCACGAAAAATGCGGATACGCCCCCTGCTGTAGCTATTGCTAAATTTGAAAAGGGAGTCTTCTTCTTTGGACAGGTGAAAGAAGGAACTGTATACGTAGTAGATTCGATGAATTTATAGAAAACGTTGACGGCTGTTATTCTGATCAGAAATTTTTCGGCATCACTTCTTGGAGACAGTTCTTCACAAAGCAAAATTAAGTTAGTTTTCTCGTTGCCCAATTTATATTCTTGAATATGTTTGGAGTTTTCCGTGGCATCAAAAAATTCCACAATATAGTGGTTCAGTAAACCGTTAGGATTATCGGGCGGAGTGATTCGCAGAAAAAGTGTGGAATTTTCGTTGATAGTAACGCTGGCACTGAAATTTCCGGGAGAGCCAAAAGCTTGCACCTTTTTGGAAACTGGTTCCATTAAGCTGGACTGTCCCGTTCTAAGATTGAACGCTGCTACAGCAAATACAGTGGTTTGGACAGACTTTGGTACAACAAAATGGTATTGTCCGTGGTGAATGGGATGGGCCGTTGTACCAGTTTTACAGTTTTCCCACGATTCACTGTTGCACGAGTAGACTACATAGGATAGTTCCTTTTCGTTCAAGGGAGTCCAGGTAACTACCGTTTCGTCGATGGGCGTATTTTCTAGCAGGATGACGGACTGAACCCTGGCTAAGGACGGATTGGGGATTTTCCTCATTTCGTTAATCTGATTTTTGCCAGACGTTGTGTAGCCGAGCTTAAATTCTTTCTTCGTAGATAGTGGGAAATTCGTCATTCGAATGACCTTTTCCTCCGCGTACGATAGTGTTATTTGACCATCGAGCTCAATGGCGTATTTCATCCCGTCGCAAAGATCGGTACCTTCGGTCGGGAGGAAAATCGAAATTCCGTTTAATTCATCCGACATCATCGAAACACTGAAACTCGTAAAATTCCATTTTGGATTGGCGGTCGGCATCGTGAGCTCGTAGCTGACCTGGTCGCTCCATTTCTCATTGATTTCCCAATTATAGGAAATAAAAAGTTGATACTTTCTTCCGCAAATCAGGGAATCTATCCGGAAATGTGCCACTGCTTCCCTGCTGAACCAATGCATGATATGAGTTGCTGTAGAGATTAGCGATTTAGCTTCGCTTTTTTGCATTCCCAGATGATTGTAGCTAAGCGATATGTTTGCCCTAATTTGTTTGCCGATGGCATTTTCTAGCAAATTGATCCAAAACTCCGCACAACTGTCTGACTCGATGTTCAGATTAGGCTTCAGAGTTGGCTGAAAGTGAACAATTGGTGTGAAAGAGAAGGTGAACTTTTGATAGTCAATGGGCATATTGCCGAAATGGAGGGAAGTGACCAGTGGTCACTACGGTCTATGGGGCCTATAGACCAGTGGTGTTTGGAGAGGCGAAAAAGTTTTATCCTTATATCACCTACAAACAGAGGTTGCAGCGGCCGAAGCTTGGGGCGGAGGTGAGAATTCAGTGGTACTATATATTGATATATATATATACGTATATAATCAGTTTTCTGCTCTACCTACGGCACTGTTCAAGCTCCTTGTATCCATTACCGCATTGCTGGAAAGGGATCCTTTAAAATGACAAAAGGACAAGAAATAAAAATGCTCCTCTGGAGCATGAAAAAAGTAATATGGGTGATGGTGAGGTTGTAAAATCAAAAGAGGACTAGTCTTTAAAATGCTTAATATGGGGCTAGGTTCAAAAATAGAAGAGGACTAGGTTGTGAGCGAATTAATATGGGCACAGCTTCGCCGAACAACCCATATTCGCGGGATTTCACGCTTCGTCTTAGCTTTTGTCGCATACAGAGCAATCAGTGTCAGTCAGTAATAAGAAATTTAAGAAGTTGAATACTCATTGAATATATTTAGTTGTTTGCATACACTGTTAGACTTGCTAGGAATATATACTTAAATTATCATGATGTGGTCGTGTTGAACTGCAGCAAGCAACGAGATGAGATCTAAGGATATCATGCTAAAGCTATTGGTTCAAGCAGGAAGGAAATAGAAGATCAGAGTCCTAAAATTATTCTTGATATATAAATGGATAAAATGCACTGGTTAGTATAAAGAGTTTCTCAAAGAAAAAGTTTGCTGAAATAAAAGTTTCGTTACGCTCGAATATATACATATATACGTAGCCGTAGAGATTGTTTATGAACTAAATGTAGCTTGGATGGATATGCATAATGATTTACGTTTATAAACCGCGAATGTGGGTTGTTCGGCGAAGCTGTGCCCATATTAATTCGCTCACAACCTAGTCCTCTTCTATTTTTGAAGCTAGCCCCATATTAAGCATTTTAAAGACTAGTCCTCTTTTGATTTTACAACCTCACCATCACCCATATTACTTTTTTCATGCTCCAGAGGAGCATTTTTATTTCTTGTATAGTTTGTGGAACACCTGTGATAATTGTTTAGAATCAGCTTATCTCTAACCGAAACTCCGATTGGAGCGAGGTAGCTGGAATTATTTAGACTAAAACGTCCTCTTTCTGGTTTAACTCTACTAGACTAGACTGTGCGTTCCTTGGGCGAACAAAATTGGGAGAAACCTAACACATTTTCGACCAAAATCCTTAAAACTGCCATTTCTGGGCTCTTCATGCGAGTGCGGGGAAGCCCAAGAAAGTGGGAGTACGGAAGAATTTATTTTTTAACCGTAAGCGTCAAAAATGTATTTATATCTGTCACAAAATGTTCTCATATCACTCCCTCCATAAGTTTTGACATAAAATTGAACATTCTTTATGTTTTGTAGGTTATTCCGACCCACCATGGCATTTGTTTGCTGGGGAATGGTCCTGACGTTTCTTCTCTTCAATTTTGGAGCTGGCAGTAGCGATCATCAGCATGCGTCCGGGTATTTGGTCTACTGTCCCTGCATGGGCCGATTTGGAAATCAAGCAGAGCAATTTCTGGGAACGTTGGCCTTTGCCAAATCGCTAAATCGAACCCTGGCCCTTCCTCCCTGGATTGAGTATCAGCGAGGCCGGCCCGGTTCCCTTCAGGTGCCATTTGACAGCTACTTTCTGGTAGAACCACTTCAAACCTACCATTCCGTTCTGACCATGGAAACCTTTATGCGGGATTTGGCCCCTACCGTATGGCCTCCCGGTCAGCGAATTATTTTCTGCTATGGTGCTCGAACTGGCCCTCAGCCCAACAGCTGTAATGCCAAAGACGGTAATCCTTTTGGACCGTTTTGGGACAGATTTGGGATTGATTTTGATGGATCCGAGTTCTATAGTCGACATCCAAGTTTGAGTTTTGATGCGTCGGCTGAAAATGGAGCCCTCTGGAACCGTCTGTATCCGCCGGATCGCTTCCCAGTTTTGGCCTTTACAGGAGCTCCTGGATCCTTTCCAGCTTTACCCCAGCACGCTCCCCTTCAAAAGTATTTGCGATATGGTCCCTCAGTTATGCAACGGGTGGCTGACTTTAAGTCTAAACTTTCAGGACCCCTGCTTGGTTTGCATTTACGGAACGGCGTCGATTGGGACAATGCCTGTGCCCACGCCCATCAGTCTCGGCAGCTTTTTGCCTCTGCCCAGTGTTTGGGCCCGCGTGGAGAGTACGGTCAGTTGACCGTTGACCTTTGTCAGCCAACCAGATCTCAGATTATTGAGCAGATTCGATCTCTGGTTCAGCGACACAGGATTGGCTCAATTTTTGTGTCATCGGATCATAACTTTATGCTGGCGGTAATTAATGCAGCACTCTCGGATCGCAAGATTCAGGCAGTCCGTCTGGATGTTGACGATGTTCATGTTAGCCTTGGCTTGTTGATAGAAGCAGACCATTTCATTGGTAACTGTGTCTCATCCTTTACAGCATTTGCTGTCAAGTCTCGACTGGTTTTGCGGAAACCGGTCCAGTTTTGGAATTTTCAAAATTCAACTAAAAACAGAGGGAAATCGGAATTGTGAGCCTGTTTTTGATTGGAAACGGAACTTTCTCACAAAGTGCAAAATTATTAATTTTTCTCATATACATATGTATACGTTTATATACGTGTCACAGAAGATTGTCACTTGTCAGTCTCAGTTGTACTGTACTACTTCACTTTCAAGTAAAACGTGGTTTTTGTTCCTTTTTCATGTAAGAGTCCGCCTACTTAATGCCTCATTTCGTAGTATTCTACCCGTCGCGACTAGACTCGTGAATGGGCAAAACGCGCGTCGATGCACTAAACCGCCATGCAACAGTTGGAAGCGTCGACGAGCGCGAAATTTGAGCATCTGTCCCCAAATTTTTCAATTAGGTCCGGATACCTGGACCCTTACCTTCCGAACTAAATCTTTGAAAATTGCGAAATGTCTTGAAATCATTATTATTATTGATATTATTGACTCAAAAATTAAATTTTAGCATATATACATAGGTTCGGTTAATTTTGTTATCATACGACGCCAAGCTTCTTATTTTTGTATTACGACCTATGCGACTGTTACCCCGGATTCCGGATACGGGTCAGGGTTTCCGGTACTATTCGGGTCCGGGCCGCGCCAGAAAGCTTGGAACCTGGAGCCAACTGTGCCTGGCCTGTCTCCGCATGCTATCTCTTGAAGCGTGAGTCTTCGCAAGTCAACGAGCCCGATTGTAGCGTCTCAGTTTAGCTGCATCGACTCGCGTTGTGGCGCGCCGAAATGCGTTGACGCTTGTAGACGCTCGTCGACGCGTGTACACTTGCGTTCGTGACTATGAAACCATCTTATTGCCGACTGAGTCACTCATCCTGGATCTTTTGCGTTCCCCCCAGCCCCTTTTGATTTTTTTGACCAATAACTTTGAAATTTGATATGGATGCATATATACTGGAGGCTGATAAATTCAAAAATTCAAAAATTAAAAATTTACAATTTTAGTTTAGTAAGGGGGGACCAAGGGAAACCAAGAAATTTTTTGAAACAATTTTGCTGAAAACTTGCATGCAGTAGTTTTCTGGGGCGCTGAGCACGAATCTGAAATCCGTTTTTCGATTCAGCTTTTCGTTAGCTCAGTATAAGCTATAGTTGAAAGCTCGGCATGTAAGCTTATACTGAGCTAACGAAAAGCTGAATAGAAAAACGGATTTCAGATTCGTGCTCAGCGCCCCAGAAAATCTCTGTATGCAAGTTTTCAGCAAAGTTTTTGAATTTTTGAATTCATCAGCCTCCAGTATCCACCCACACCAAGTTTCAAAGTTATTGGTCAAAAAAAATCAAAAGTTAGGGCTGGAGGGGGGAAGCGAAAAAGGTCCCTCATCCTCTCCACAAAGGATGTGCTGTTTGCATTTCATGTTTATATCTAAGAATACATAGGGCCTACATTACATTTATTTTACAATGGAAATAATGACTTATAGTACATATACTACATCTTATTATGTACACGTACATTCTGTTCAGAGTTTAATCCTTGTATCTGGGCGTATATTTGTCCAGCTTTACACAGTTAACTTCGGCACATGACAAGCGTTTAGGTTTAGCTCTGATAAGTCCATACGGCCATTTGGGTAGTGAGGAAGTGGAGGTGGAGCAGCCACTTCAGTTACCGAGTCGTCGCACGCAACGACTTTTAGTCTTGAACCGGATTGAAAATGACCCAAAATGCAAAATGGTAATTATTGGTAACCGTGATTAATTTTCACAGCGTTACAAAGATCCCTTCTTCAAACGTCGCAGGAATTTGAATAGAGTACCATCGGGTGAGTATCATCAATAAAGTATCATCATATGATATATGAGTATCATCCGGTTGATTTAACTAAATCCCCTTATCAATTGCCAAGCAGTATAATCATCCCCCTGAGATTGTTCTTCATGCTGGCGACGTAAATCTGGGGATAGACTTGCTTCTTGTCGATTGTCCACCAGTGGAAATTGCAGTAAAGATCCGTTTTCATCCGTTTCGTTAGAATTATCTGGGTGGTTGCACTGCAACCAAGCCGCCATTCCCTCCAGCCAACCGTCAGTTTCCTGGGCACTTGGTGTCTCTTCTGGTTCTGGAATTACTTCGTACAGAGGATCTTCCTGTGCTCCCACGGTCACGTTCCCATTTCCTGTCCCATCGTTTCTGAAGTGGTCTTCTGTCGGATTCGGACCAATTGGGACTCCATTTACTGTTGGCCTGTTTTGAGAGCTGTTGTCTGGGGCTGGATTGGGCGGGAAGCCTTGTTCCGAGCCTCTAGAAATATTTGAAGCGTATCGGTTTTGCAATTCGCCGCATAGTCTTCGTCTACTGATGAATAATCCGGCAGCTACGGCAACACAGAGCACGCAAAATGCGGATACGCCCCCTGCTGTAGCTATTGCTAAATTTGAAAAGGGAGTCTTCTTCTTTGGACAGGTGAAAGAAGGAACTGTATACGTAGTAGATTCGATGAATTTATAGAAAACGTTGACGGCTGTTATTCGGATCAGATATTTTTCGGCATCACTTCTTGGAGACAGTTCTTCACAAAGCAAAATTAAGTTAGTTTTCTCGTTGCCCAATTTATATTCGTGAATATGTTTAGAGTTGTCCGTGGCATCAAAAAATTCCACAAAATAGTAGTTCAGTAAGCCGTTAGGATTATCAGGTGGAGTGATTTTGAGAAAAAGTGTGGAATTTTCGCTGATGGTAACACTGGCACTGAAATTTCCGGGAGAGCCAAAAGCTTGCACCTTTTTCGAAACTGGTTCCATTAAGCTGGACTGTCCCGTTCTAGGATCGAACGCTGCTACAGCAAATACAGTGTTTTGGACCGATTTTGGTAAAACAAAGTGGTATTGTCCGTGGTGAATGGGGTGGGCCGTCGTACCAGTTTTACAGTTTTCCCACGATTCACTGTTGCATGAGTAGACTACATAGGATAGTTCCTTTTCGTTCAAGGGAGTCCAGGTAACTACCGTTTCGCCGATGGGCGTATTTTCTAGCAGGATGACGGACTGAACCCTGGCTAAGGAGGGGTTAGGGATTTTCTTCATTTCCTTGATCTGAGTTTTGTCAGACGTTGTGTAGCCGAGCTTAAATTCTTCCTTCCTGTCGAGGGGAAAACTTGTCGTTCGAATAACCTTTTCCTCCGCGTATGATAGCGTTATTTGATTGTCGAATTTGACGGCATATCTCATTCCGTCGCAAAGACCGGTTCCTTCGGTCGGGAGGAAAACCGAAATTCCGTTTGATTCATCCGACATCATCGAAACACTGAAACTCGTCAAATTCCATTTTGGATTGGCTGTCGGCATCGTGAATTCGTAGCTGAACTGGTCGCTCCATTTGTCATTTATTTCCCAATTATAGGAAATAGAAAGTTGATACTTTCTTCCGCAAATCAGAGACTCTATCCGAAAATGTGCCACTGCTTCCCTGCTGAACCAGTGCATGATATGACTAGCAGTGGATGTCAGCGATTTTGTTTCGCTTTTTTGCTTTCCCAGATGATTGTAGCTAAGCGATATGTTTGCCCTAATTTTTTTGCCGATGGCATTTTCTGGCAAATTGATCCAAAACTCCACAGGACTGTCTGACTCAATGTTCAAATTAGGCTTCAAAGTTGGCTGAAAGTGAACAATTGGTGTGAAAGAGAAGGTGAACTTTTGATAGTCCAACTCAGCCAAGGATTTTCCGTAAATGATTAAATCCATGGGCCGGTTAACATCCGTAATATTGTAAAAATTATGACCCTTACAGTACTTGCACCAGGATTGAGTGGTACAGTCTAGGCTACAGTCCGGATCGACCAGATTAACCTCATCCGTATGCAAATGATCCTTCCGATAAGCTCGATTAAATGCCAGTTTACAGTGATTTTCCTGGCCGATGTCAAACCGCCAGCTGCACGTAAGCAGGTAGTAACGGTCACTGGTATAGACTAAAGTACAGTTCAGTTTCGGCTCTGCTAAAGGCGGGCAAATATGCAAATAAGTTGCGGCTGGTTCCTCGGTATCGCGCAGTCTACAAGTGTAGTAACCGGCGTCCTTGTAGCTGACGTTGGCTAGCAGCATTCTTGTGCTAGGTTCCGTATTTAGCTGGCGGCTAAATCCGGTAGAGTTTAGCCGGTGGAAGTATACGGAGAAGGGAATTTCATTGTCACATTCGGCACAGGATAGCAGAACGCTGCCGTTTAGCTTAGTGTACATCTGGCAGTCACGGTGTAAATTAAGAAAATAGAATGTCTGTTTTCCGGTACATTTGTGGCAGATTCTCTCAGACTGACATTGAATAGTGATAAGGGCAAAGTAAATCAACACAGCAAATAGTCGACACATTTTGCTGAAGAAATAATGTGAAATAATCAAATGACGAAGCAATTAACATTAAATGAGCTACATTAAAGTGGATTATTTAACATAATCATTATATCATATATTAACAATAAATATAAATATCAAAATAAACAAAAGTAATAATAGTTTAGAATAGGTCTACACTCTATTGTCCTGGCGCCTATCGCATTTATAACTTTATCGAAATTGCAGCAAACCATCAAACCATCGAGGAACTGAGGAAGTGTACATCCCGAACAGCGTCTTATTTAAGGGATTGCGTTGCGTTAAGTCTCTTTTCTTATTTTTAACATGTTGCGTTAGGGCGTCCAGTGTATGCGTTAGGGCACGTTGTCAATGTCTGAGCATGGTGCGGTAGGGCATCTAATGAGTGTTATGAGGCTGTTAAATGTCAGCAACTCAGAAAGGTTGAAATCAGCGTAATAGTCTGGTCTTGCTGTTTGTGGTGCAGCGGTAGAGTGTTTCACTTCTAACCCAAAGCTTCGCGGTTCGATCCCCCCCTGGACAATTTTCTTCAAATCGTTCAATCCTAATGTCAGCCCTTCACATTTGGCGACCGTACCGTGTCCTTGCCGCTCTGAACAGATGAGGTAGTTTGTGATGCCTAAGAATGGTGGAATTGCAGGTCCTTGAATGAGAAAGTTTGTGTACTATGTTCAGAGATTAAACCGGTGTTAGAGTGCAAATCTTCCCCCGTCCAAATCTTCCCCCCCCCGGATTTTAAAAATTTCTTCGAAAACATTTTGTAATTTTCTAAAAAATTGGTACAAGTTTTCAAAATTTGCCTCATTTGCCGAATCGGCGATTCGGAAAAATCAAGCCGATCCGATCCGGCCGATCCGATCGGTTTATCTTCAGTAGTCAGAATTTCATATGTCAGAATTTCGTTAGTCAGAAACTAACTTTTCAAACTTTCATTAGTCAGAATTTCATTAGTCAGAATTTAAGTGTTGAAATAATATAAGCTGAACTTTCATTTGTCAGAATTTCGTAAGTCAGAATTTCATTAGTCAGAATTTCATTAGTCAGAATTTCGGTTGTCAGAATTTGGCAAGAAAGCAATTTTCTTCCTGGCGAAAAATCTAACAAGATGGCTTATCTTGATGATGATTCTGTAAAATGGTCACGGGACGACACAACTATCTAAGCGTGCCTTGGCTCTACCACCAGCTACGAGAAAAATTATCTTTTTACAAGGGTTCCTCCAACAACTGGGTTGGTTCTGCCTACACCTACCTACATGTTGCAGACAGGAAATGACGACAGACTGTGTCGTTCGAATCCTAAAGGAATCAGAGGGGCCAAAAGTACATTTCTGTTGGATTGTGTTCTCTTGGTATGGCGAAAATCATTAAGGGTATTTTTGGGGAAGAGTTAAGAGCTACAAAAGAGTTAATTTTAGCTCTGCTTTTCTACTTACTTTATCTACTACCCTACTTTATCGGGAAAGGCCCTATGATTGTGCAGCAACGTTCAAAATTTTGAAGAAACTAAGAAATTAAAATTCTGATTTTCGAAATTCTGACTAATGAAATTCTGACTAATGAAATTCTGAATAATACGATTCTGACTAATGAAAGTAGACGGATCCGATCTGCCAATCCGATCCACATCACTACTTATAAATACAGAAAACTGATTTTTATTGGGATCAACTAACAATTTACTACCAGACCCGTCGTCAATTCAGGGGCGAGGAAAATAAAGCACATTTCTTGAGAATACCTGCCACTGTAAATTTGGTCAGATGTCGTTTAGGTTCACATGTTCTCCTGAGTAGAGTTGTGCCCGGGCCTTGAATCGGACCTCGGGCTCCGGGCCGGGCCCGGGCCGGGCCTGCACCGGGCCGGCCCGGGCCCGGTTGTTGGACCGGTAGGCCCGGCCCGGGCCCGGGCCCGGTCAGCAGCGGAGGCCCGGCCCGAGCCGGGCCTTCCGGGCCTGCCGGGCCTTGGAGGCCCGGCCAGGCCCGGTCGGGTCCGATGAGGCCCGGTCAAATTTTTGTTGTGCAAATTTCATAATTTTTCCAAATTCTCTGCATAAGAAAGTCAAATTTAAGCTTCCAGGAGTTGGCTAAGTTGTAATAAATAGCACTAGCTATTGTTTGACACTGTTTTTTGTATGCCGGGCCTTCACCGGGCCGACCGGGCCTACACCGGGCCGCCGGGCCCACCGGGCCTTGAATCGGGCCTCCGGGCCCGGGCCCGGCCCGGGAAATTTCTTAACGGCACAACACTACTCCTGAGTTAGAATGTGTTCTCGGAGTCCGAAGTTGAACATATTAAGTAAGAAATATTAATTTGAGTTAGAGAATCCTTGTGTGGCTTAAAACGTAAAAGAGGCCAGTTTGCAATATGTTAGCACTGGATTTATTTATTGTTTATTGGTGATAGCCGTTTAGTTGTTTATCCAATAATGAATTAAATATTAAAGAAAGATGAAAAGAAAGAAAGTCATGTACTACCAAATTCCGAATAATTCGACTTGATCCGTAGTAGTCGAATCCCCGTCATTTGAGAACTGGGCAAACGCTCTGCCAACTAAGCTTCAGATCAGATTCTAATATCAAGCTGATATTCAATGGTTCCGATTAGCCTTTGACATTACGTGTCTATCTTAAAGATGGTTCCTTACTGTATATATATATGATGACAAGTTACTGAAACAGTGACCCAACAGACTGGTTTGGTGCAAAATATGGATCAATTAGCAGCAACTTATGCGACAAAACAGCTTTCTTGAAAAGTTACCTAAACAGACGATAACCACATGGTATGCTGTCTTAAGGGGGGGGGGGTCGCCGGGTACCAAATTTTACAGTCACCGATTTCGCTCATTTTCGGATGTAATATACCCCCATATGTGTCCAAAAACAAGACACATTTTTAGAGTCCAGGGTCAATCCAGTTAAGAGATATTGCAGTTCAAATCCCTACAATTTAGTATTTACGCCACTATGCCTCGCTAAGGGCTTTGAAGACGTGTACACATAGGATGACAAAAGACTACGGTATGGTCAATACATCAAATTGAAGCCTCTATCTTGGGCTATTTATTGCTGTGCAAATGACAATGATACGTCAAGCAACGAGCGAGAAACGGCATTTGAACCATTTGATCATGCTCCTTCCGGCTGTTATTTACTTCAAACTTTAATGCGGCTTAACTTTCTCATACTGCTTTGTAGAGACTTGGTGCAAGAAGATAAAATGTTCAGGACATCGAGAGCTTCAATTTGATATAAAATTTGGCTGTATTTGAAAAATTTGAAAATTTGCGATTTTTTGACTCTAGGCCTCCGTCATCGGACTAAGGCATGCATCCACAGTTAAACACCAGCAATTGTAGTTAAATTTAGCGCACATCTTCCTTTCATATGTGCAAACTGGCACACCGAATTTGGTTGGAATAGCTTGGCATTCACCCGACTTATGGACCATTATATCCAAAAACTTGAGAAAATGACGTATTTCGAGGCAAAACGCCAGCGCGGTAACCAAAAGTATGAACTATCCACAAGTAGCAGCATGGATTTTGCGTATGGAAATTGAACCTCTATTTGTGTGCTGTGTTAATATCTATACGCGAAATCTGTGCAGTAAACGGTTAGTTCAGGCCACGACAAAACATTTCTTTGGTGACGTTTTTGTAAGTCAAATTTGTGCAAAAACCGGCTTCACCCAACTTTGAAAATTTTTAGAAAATTGCTGAGCTAACACAAAAACACCTCATATAGATATTAACACGCTACCTAGTCCAGATTAACATTTTGCCCGGCTATAGCTCGTTTGCGCTTGCACAGCGCTCAAACTTTTGGTTACCGCGAAATTTTCCTAACTTTTTCATTTTCCTATGCCGGGGCCACCTTTGGAGGACTAAATTGTGAATGATAGGAAAAGTTTTGCAACAAACGCAACTGTCTTGTTTTGGGGACCTATGGGGACTACAAAATATGTGAAAATGAGAAAAATCGGAGATGGTCGAAAATTCGCGACCCCCCCCCCTTAAGGTGCTGGTTTCCTTTTGTGCTGTGCTTTTTTAGTAATTTTTTGAACCGCTATAACTTTCGCAATTTCGGGAGTTGGAAAGAGCTTTATACATCGTTTTAAAGCTTATAATCAGGACATTCACATGAGCTTACAGAACTGGCAAAAGTAGCAAAAAAATTGCTGTAATTTTTTGACATACTGACATCTAACATGAAGAATATAGACCAAAAATCTTTGAACATCGATTTCTCAAAACTGAAGAATCGGCCAAAAGTTCTTTATGTGTCACGATATGAAGGACATATGGACCGAGGGACGTTTTTTTGGATTTGGCTCAACAAGTCTCAATACTCCAGAAAATCCGGCGAATGTGCGATGACACGAAATTTCGCAACTTAGCATTGAGTTTTCTTGCTACTCGATACGTTTTAGCCCAAACCAAGAAAAACGTCCCTTTGCAGAAGTGCGAATTTCAGATTCTGCCAAAAATTTCCGGAATCCGTCGAGTAGTTTTTGAGAAATCAATGTTCGAAACAAAATAATCGCAGTTTTGCCAAAATGGTTTTTCGGCCAAATCTCCAGCTGAAAGCAATAAATTCCGGCTAATAGGCATTCATAAAATGTGCATTTGGACGCTGTATCGATTGAGTATAAATAAGCCAACTTTGTCCTTAAGATGTGGCAGTAATTTTGAAAAAATTGATTTCCTCAAAAATTGCCATTTTTTGACCCGAAAAACAGTTTTTTGCTTATACCGACTTAACCACTGGAGACAGCTCAAAAGTTGTAAGAGCAAAAATGTTCGTTTTCGTGTCCTCTTTCCAGCCATAGCAACCAATCCCGTGTCTTGTCTACTTACTGGGAGCCTAAGGCGAAAAACCAAAACTTTCGCATCTTTTGGCCGAAAAATACGGGACTGGTCCCAGAATGAGCACGGAAATAGGTTATTTCGTAAGTTTTAGCCCTTTGCGTAAAGGATTAAAGCCGTAGGAGTCAAAAATACCCGAAAGGAAACCAGCACCTTAAGACGAATTTTTTGATACGTACGTACGCTGTTTATCTTTGGCACTGTTTTGAACGATTGAGCGAAAAATCATTAACTATATCAAACGCGTCGCATCGTGCCAAAACTGGAGCCTACAAGCAAATATTGCTTGAAGATTGACTGAAACAACTAGTTGATGATAAACACCCATAAAGTTTAGGGTTAATGCCTGAATTTGAAAAGTTTTAATGCACATATAAATTCACTGTTCACTTCATCAAAAATGACCCATTAACGTTTGATAAACCTCAAAAGTTTACGTCATCACGGCTTGCTTTTGTGTAATTCCTAAGGTAGCGGAGTCTTAGCACATTCACTTCTTGAGTCAAACCCGAAAGCTTTTGAATCGTGCTCCTTGGGTGAAGTGCGTCTTGCTGAACTGCCACTTTGAAAAGACTTCTGTAAAAATTACTAGAATTCTTGTTAAAGTGCCTCTGTGCGGCCAGTCCAGAGTTGGAAGTGGGTCGTGGGTACCCGCGGATTGCTTTCAGGTCAGTGGGTATCCGCGGGTCAGAGCGGGTCAAGAGTAATTTTTATTCATATAATTTTTACTCTATATTTTAGGCTTTAATTTATGCTAACTTTTCAATTTTTCTCTAGTTTTTTGCCCTTTTGTATATCTTTATGAATTATAATATTGCTTTTTTGATAAAATTATTTTTTTATTTCTATTGGTCTCTTGCGCTTTCCCCCAGCCATAACTTTTGATGTTTTTGATCAATACCTTTGAAATTTTGTATGGGCGCATGAATACTGGAGGCTTATGAATTAAAAAATTGAAAATTTTAATTTTAAAAGATTTTAAAAAATTTAAATTTTAGTTTGGTAAGGGGGACCAAGGGGAACCGAAAAGTTTTTGAAAAATTTCAAAGACGCATTTCTATTATATCTTGAATCTTCAGTCAAAAATATGTCAGTAATATTTTCCTGATATAGTCATTGGCATAAATATTTATATTATCACGCAAAGCCTCTAATTTTCTGTATTATAATTGACAAACCTTTTTTGCGAAAACATTACACAGAGGCAAGTGTTCAAAGGATCGCACCCGGTAATCTTCGTGAACTTTCGGGGTTTTCCTGTGCTCCCTCTCTATTTGTAGTGAGACCCAAAAGTCACCGCTCTACCTTGCCTAGTGTTGTTAATAGTAGATGGTTCTAAAAATCTAGGTTCTCCAACCTGAATTGAACCCCGAAGGGTCTAAAAATGTTTGGGCCTAAAATTATGTTGCGGTTATTGCAATCTGTCGTTCCTGATAGGCCATCGCCAGCTAGGCTTGTTATTGTAGTCTGGACGAGCAATGAACAAGGGCATTCAGGAATGCGTCATGCTAAGAACTCTTCATGGGAAAGAACTGAGAAGATCCGAAGATTGCAGGTTCGAGTCCTGTCACGGTCGGAAATATTTAAAACCCCAACCCCGAGTGGTCAAACCGCGACCTCATACATAGGCCCCAACCCCCCTCCCGTTAAATTTTTTCCGCCGCCCCACCCCCCCCCCACGAACCCCCCCCCCCCCCCCCCCCCCGAACAAATGCCTAAAAAATACCCTGACATTAGGTTAATGTAATAGGAAGATTTTGAGCCTTGTTTAGAGATGACTAGAGAATTTGGTTTTGGGCTAAAAACAAGCTAAAAAGTTGCTAAAGTTCTAAAGTTTTCTGTGGAAATGCTAAATGTTTTCTGTTGAATTTGTTGAATGCTGAATGTGATCAATTTGTTGAATGCTGAATGTGACCATTTTGCTTTAGCCCTGTGTTTCAAACTCTTGACTCTGTTAACTAACCGTAATTGTTTGCTAACTAACCGCAATTGTCTGACTAATTTCTCAATCATTCTCGTATCCCTATGTGTTGATAACTTTTGTTAACTAATGTTCATCTTTGTGTTGTACAGTTAGAATTGACAGTGTCCACTGGAATGATATTTCTGTTTGCATGGACGATTCAGTTAATTGGGTTGTTTTTCCGATTTATGGGTTCAAATTTAAGGGTTGGGGTTAATCGGCTTTAAACGAAGATTTGGGGAACCCCGTGAGCCCTTGAGCAAACGCATACGTCATGCTTATCATGACGTATGAATCTCCCTTCTAAAAGAAAGCGCAAAACTTCAAAGACTTTCAAAAGAGACCGACAGCGAGAGAATTGCACGTGGACAGAGCTGTGACGGGGTTGGGTGACTGACCTAAAGACTTCAGTTTGGGGTTGACTTTGCTACTGAACGGTCGTGTAGGACCTGACTGCTCTGAGTTTGTTGTACTAGGGCTGATACGCCTGGACTACGATTTTGTGTTAGCGGCCTGTTGCGCCTGAACTGTGTTGTGGTAGTGTTCTGAAGTCTAATTTCTACGGTTGTGGTCACCCCTTCTCACTGTGTCTGTCTCGTGCTGTAATTCTCTATTCGTCTGTTTGATTCTTGCCCGCCTATTTCGTATATTGCTTCCCGGAATTTACTCGCTGCCTTATTTCGTTCTTCAGTCGTGGAAGTGGAACTCAAAAGGTAAATTTTGTGACCCGTGACTTGGGCCTAGAATGAGTTACGTTTAAACACCAGTTGAATCTATTTTGGGTATTAGCGGTTGAGTTTGTTTCTGGTTATTCACGGAACCTGATTGTCATACTTAAAATTGGAATCTAATTGTGTCTAACCTTGCAATCTTAGAGAAACTAGCATCTTAGTTGCTGTGACAGTAAACTTGTAAAATTGGAAACATTATTCTTCTGGACTTGCCTTTGTAGTTAGGGAATTGATTTGAGGATCAGAGTGGACCACTGTTTTAGTTACGGAAGCTCTGACTAAGTAGGGAATAGTAAGCTGATCTCAAAGTTAGTGAGCGATCAGTTTACTATTAGGTAGTTCAAGGAGAAGAGAGCCATTTCACCAGTGCTCTAAACAGAGTTTGAAAAGACCAAGTTTGCCCGACCCCCAAACTTGTGCAATAGCAAGGGCTGAGTTAGATAAAGTTCAGGAATTGAGTCTTTGAAGTGTTCTCTCAGCTCCAAAAAGTCTATTAGCCAAACCTTTTTCTTTACATTAAATAATTGAATGACCACAGCGTACTGTAAGTAGACAATCGACTATCCACAGTGTTATTTTTCGTTTCAAATAAAAGCTTGTGGTCTCAAATTACGCATCAAAACATGCAGTACCCATTTTGAGGAAAACGCACCGGATTTCCACCCCCCGTCCGAGAAAAAGTCTGCCCAGGTATGGGATAAGGTATGCTTAAACAGAAACCTAATTTCTCTGATTGCTTTGGTGGACTTTCCATCTTTCCTGTCTGAGTACTCGGCCTCCCCTGCGACCCCCTTTCTGCAGCCCTTATTTTTCTGGTTAAACCCTTCCGAGTGGGTAATAATATAGACTTCCGCCATCTTAGTCACTATTGATCTGCGGGTGGAAGCTACAGTCGCCAAATAGAACGACTGTGGTTACCCTGGGCGTGACTGAAATAACCGTACGTCAGGACTGCTTGGGGATCTTGTTTTCTATCCTTGATCCTCGCCTCTCCGCTTCTTGTCCACTTTTCGGACCGCGGAGGGCAGCATGATAAAGGTCTCTTATGAGAACCTAAATTGCTGGGCACCACGATAAAAAAAAATAACTGAGAAGAGTGAGACAAGCATTACTGTTTCTGTAATGCCTTCGTGAGACTGTCTGAATCAGAAAGCTAACGGCTGAGTCACTCCACTCCCACGTCCACGACTCTTATCCGACTTTTGGTTTTACTTTAGCAAATATTGATTTTATATATTTTTATAATGAATGAATTCGTCTGTATTTCAGCATTTATAATCTAATAATACATCGATATGTACACAGTAATGTTTGGCGGTGTCTTCAGCATGTTTTCTTTAACAACAGTTTCTTCAGTCAATAACGAAAAAGGATCGATTCGATTTTAGCTTTCAGATATTAGATTGGAACGGCTAAACCAAGCTTCAGCCTTCAGTTATCTAATGTGCAATTGTAAATCCTTTCTTCTCAACACCGCAAGCTACTGCCTAACTCTCAGCTCGTCGTGCCAACCAGTATAATTCCCGGATCTTTGATCTCGGGCTTCCCTCGGCTGGTGGTGCGAATTTTGATATAGGTCAGGAGGGAACGGTTGCCGGAGTTGTTGGATGACATCATTTCCGTTTGAGGTATTAGTTATGTCGTTTTCAATCGAGAATTCGTTTAACCTCAGCAAAGCTTCGATTTCGTCTGCACTTGAAGCTGATGGATTGCCTACGGGCAGCGGAGGATCCGTGTTTTCGTGATTTCCGCTATCTTGGTTTGGATTCTGAAGGTCCGGGATGGATTCGTAAATATTCCCTTCACCACCCACATCTGGGGGCGTCACATTTTGTGCACCACCGCAGCCCAACTCAGTTCGTACAGCCGCCACTGGAGATGATAGTCTAACATTTTGAGTAGGATTGTTAAGGTCCCGCAGTTCGTTTCCTGGGTTTAAGGAGGGGACGGACAAGTAAACAAAAAAACTTGACCCGCTCTGTCCTGCGGGCACCCACTGACCTGAAAGTGGATCCGCGGGCACCCGCAACCCGCATCTAACTCAGATCTGAGCTCCCATATTTTGTTTATTTACAATGTTTAATCCTGTTTATTTACTCCTGTTTATTAACAATGTTTAATCTACAATGTACACAGTATGTTTGGCGTATCTTCAGTTCTTCAGTATGCTTTCTTTTACAACAGTTTCTTCATTCAATAACCAAAAAGTATCGATTTCAGATATTAGGATTGGAGCTGATAAACCAGGTTTCGATTGTTAAATCTGTAATTGTGGATTAAGATCCTTTCTTCTCTGACGGAGTTTCCTGGCAAAAGCATTAGTATTTGCTTGGGCCTCATCAAAAGCTTTTGATGATCGCCATTGATAGATAACACCGCAAGCTACTAACACCTAATTCTCGGCTCATCATGCCATCCAGTATAATGAGGGGATGTTTGAGCTCGGGCTTCCCTGGACTGGTGATGCGAATTTTGATATAAGCCAGGAGGAAGTTCTAGCAAGGGTTGATGGATGTCATCGTTTCCGTCTGAACGATTCGTTATATTGCTTTCAAACGCGAACTCAGCTAGCCTCAGAAGAGTTTCAATTTCAGCGGAACTTGTTGGATCATTGTCTAGGGGAAGCCGAGGATTCCGGATTTCCGGATTTCCGTTATCTTCGTTTGGATTCGGAATGTCCGGGATGGTGTCATAAATATGCTCTTCACCGCCTACGTCACCATTTCGTGTATCACCGCCTCCCAACTCAGTTTCTACAGTCTCCATTGGCGTCGTCAGTCCAACATTTGGAACATGATTGTTGCGGACCGGTATTTCGTTTCCCTGGTTTAAACGGGGATCGGACTCGTAGGGCCCACCTCCACCGTCAGTTCTTCGTATGACCTGCGTTTTCCTAATAAATAAGCCGGCGGCTACTGCAATGCAAACCACTGCAAATGCGGATACGCCACCTGCTGTTGCTATCGTTGAAATTGAGGACAGCACCTCCTTCTTTGGACAGATAAAAGGAGGGACCGTATAAGATGTAGATTCGATGAATTTGTAGAAAACGTTGACGGCGGTAATTTTGATCTGAAATTTTTTGTCATCACTCATTGAGAACAGGTCATCGCAGGATAAACTCAAGGTTGTTTTGTCGTTGTCTAGCTTATATTCGTGAATCTGTTTGGAGTTGTCCGTGGCATCAAAAAATTCCACAATATAGTAGTTCAGTAAGCCGTTAGGAGTATCAGGTGGAGTGATTTGGAGAAAAACTGTGGAATTTTCGCTGACAGTAATGCTGGCACTGAAATTTCCGGGAGAGTCAAAAGCTTGCACCTTTTTGGAAACTGGTTCCATTAAGCTGGACTGTCCCGTTCTAGGATTGAAAGCTGCAACAGCAAATACAGTGGTTTGTACCGATTTTGGTACAACAAAGTGGTATAGTCCGTGGTGAATGGGGTGGGCCGTTGTACCAGTTTTACAGTTTTTCCACGATTCACTGTTGCACGAGTAGACTACATAGGATAGTTCCTTTTCGTTCAAGGGGGTCCAGGTAACTACCGTTTCGTCGATGGGCGTATTTTCTAGCAGGATGGCGGACTGAACCCTGGCTAAGGAGGGATTAGGGATTTTCTTCATTTCGTTAATCTGAGTTTTGCCAGACGTTGTGTAGCCTAGGTTGAATTCTTCCTTCCTGTCTATGGGAAAACTTGTCGTTCGAATGACCTTTTCCTCCGCGTACGATAGTGTTATTTGACCATCGAGCTCAATGGCGTATTTCATCCCGTCGCAAAGATCGGTACCTTCGGTCGGAAGGAAAATCGAAATTCCGTTTGATTCGTCCGACATCATCGAAACACTGAAACTCGTCAAATTCCATTTTGGATTGGCTGTCGGCATCGTGAATTCGTAGCTGACCGGGTCGCTCCATTTCTCGTTGATTTCCCAATTATAGGAAATGGAAAGTTGATACTTTCTTCCGCAAATCAGAGAATCTATCCGGAAATGTGCCACTGCTTCCCTGCTGAACCAATGCATGATATGACTTGCTGTTGAGATCAGCGATTTAGCTTCGCGTTTTTGCATTCCCAGATGATTGTAGGTAAGCGATACGTTTGCCCTAATTTGTTTGCCGATGGCATTTTCTGGCAAATTGATCCAAAACTCCGCACGACTGTCTGACTCGATGTTCAGATTAGGCTTCAGAGTTGGCTGAAAGTGAACAATTGGTGTGAAAGAGAAGGTGAACTTTTGATAGTCCAACTCCGCCAGTGATTTTCCGTAGATGATTAAATCCATTGGCCGGTTAACGTCCGTAATATTGTAAAAATTATGACCCTTACAGTACTTGCACCAGGATTGAGTGGTACAGTCTAGGCTACAGTCCGGATCGACCAGATTAACCTCATCCGTATGCAAATGATCCTTCCGATAAGCTCGATTAAATGCCAGTTTACAGTGATTTTCCTGGCCGATGTCAAACCGCCAGCTGCACGTAAGCAGATAGTAACGGTCACTGGTATAGACTAAAGTACAGTTCAGTGTCGGTTCGCCCAACGGAGGGCAAACGTGTAAATAGGTTGCAGCTGGTTCCTCGGTATCGCGCAGTCTACAAGTATAGTAACCAGCGTCGTTGTAGCTGACGTTGGCTAGCAGCATTCTTGTGCTAGGTTCCGTATTTAGCTGGCGGCTAAATCCGGTAGAGTTTAGCCACCGGAAATACACGGAGAAGGGAATTTCATTGTCACATTCGGCACAGGATAGCAGAACGCTGCCGTTTAGCTTAGTGTACATCTGGCAGTCACGGTGTAAATTAAGAAAGTAGAGTTGCTGCTTTCCGGTACATTTGTGGCAGATTCTTTTAGACTGACATTGAATAATGATAAGGGCAAAGTAAATGAACACAGCAAATAGTCGAGACATTTTGCTAAAGAAATAATCTGAAATAATCAAATAATAAAGAAATTACTTTAAATGAGCTACATTAAAGTGGATTATTTAACTATATCATATATTAATCATATATTAACAATAATATAAATATCAAAATAAACAAAAGTAATAATAGTGCGGGTTGGATTAGGTCTACATACACTCTATTGTCGTGGCGCCTATCGCATTTATAACTTTATTGAAATTGCAGCAAACCATCAAACCATCGAGGAACTGAGGAAGTGTACATCCCATCAAATGAAGCGTTTACTGTGAACAGCGTCTTATTTAAGGGATTGTGTTGCGTTAAGTCTCTTTTCTCCTATTTTTAACATGTTGCGTTAGGGCTTCCAGTGTGTGCGCTAGGGCACGTTTTCAATTTCTGAGCATGGTGCGGTAGGGCACCTAATGAGTGTTATGAGGCTGTTTAATGTCAGCAACTCAGAAAGGTTGAAATCAGCGTAATAGTCTGGTCTTGCTGTCGGGGGATGTGGCGTAGCGGTACTGCGTTCTACATCTAACCGAAAGCTCGGGGTTCCATCCCCGCCCTGCACACTTTTCTTCAAATCGTTCAATCCTGATGTCAACCTTTCACATTTGGCGACCGTTACCGTGTCCTTACCGCTCTGAGGAGATGAAGCAGGTTGTGATGCCTAAGAATGGTGGAATTGTAGGTCCTTGGATGAGAAAGTTGGTATACTATGTATCAGAGTTGACACCGGGTCACTGAGTCTTGACCCGTTGACACGGTCGACCTCTCACCCGGTTTCTCAAATTTCAGATCTATATGGAAAACTTAAAAACGTTATATCTTGGACGAGGTAAGTTTTCTTTGGCACTTTTGGCTTTCGTGGCATCCCAAACTGGAAGCTGAGCAAAACTTATCAACTTTTTCACAGTATCTAAGTCGGAAAGGTAAACGTATCGAGTATATAACGAAGTCAGACAAAATTAAGACTGGTTCGGAAGATCTCTCTCTTATGTAAAGTGAAAAGAACAAACCCCATCTCATCGTGATTTGCGACTAAAATTCATTGTTGTCACAAAATATTAAATTTAAATAAAGCTGAGGGTTTCATTCAGAGGAGATTCTGTTAAGATTGTGATTTCTTATGAGTAAAATTCAGGCAGTAGACTATTTAATACCGAAGCAAACGCCGAACCACTCCTTATCGCAATTTAGAAAATTAATATTAAAAGGCAGAGCCTGTAAATATTTATCTTAAAAATTGTTTTACAAACTACCCTAATTTGAAATACAGATCTCCACCCCACGAACGGGGTAGCGGTGAAGAATTCTCAGAAGTGCACTGCAAATATGTGAAAATATTCCTGCCACAGGGCATTTTAGAAAACAGATTAAGCAATATTTATATTGGATTTTGTTTGAGTGATTATTGAAATTTTCATGCTGTTAAAATTGGCGAAAATTTTCAATAAATTCGGATTAACAGCAAAAAATTCCACAACTAAAAATACCGTGTCCAGACCGGGTCAGAGCTCCTGACCCGGTGACCCGGTCCACTTAGTGACCCGAACTGACCCAGTGACCCGGTTTCATCTCTGCTATATGGTGGCCCTGGTTCTGTATGGTGGTAATTTGGTCAGAGTAAATATCGCAAAAGTTGTCGATGTCGTGAACTAATAAAATTTTTCGAGCCGTAGTAAATATTTCGAGCCGAAATATTTTAGTCCCCGATTTTGCTGACTAACTGTGTATAGGAGTTTTCTGGGTTGCAGAACCAGATTTTGAAATCCGATTTCGATTCAGCTTTGTGCTTGCTTAATGCTTAAGTAATGATAGCCATAACGTTTTCAGTTTAAAATATAGGACAAAGCGGATCTCTTGCGCCCCCAGACCTAACTTTTGATTTGGTTGGTTGCCCACTAAGTTTAAAATTTTATATGGGGGGATACTGGAGGCAGATGAATTCAAAAATTTAAAAATCTGCAAAGTATATACCTAGGGTTTGTTTATTGTCGAGCTGGAGCTGGAGGCTGCTTGGACTTCCCATACTTCTTGTGTTCAAATAGTACCCCAATTATTTAAAACTGTTACTTTGGATTAAAATTGAATTTATATAAGAGGAAGTGCTGATACATAGTCAGTTCGATTACAGTTCGTTTTGTTCGTTCGAACAGTTCTTGGGTCTTATCTCGACCCACCGCTCAAAATCCTTACAACTTGATCAAACTTGGTATGGGTATATTTTCGACCACGCTGAGTTCAAATATCAGAAAATTTTTCGATTTCTCGAAATTCGATTTTTTCGATTCGTAAAGACAGGACCAAGAGAACCAAAAAATTTTTTGTCTTCGATTTTGCTGAAAAGATGTATATAGGGGCTTTCGGGCTCGTAGAACACTATTCTGAAGTCCGTTTTTCGATTCAGCTTTTCGTTAGCTCAGTATCAGCTTACATCTTAAGCTTTCATACTGAGCTAACGAAAAGCTGAATTGAAAAACGGACTTCAGATGCATGTTCGGACTAGGACCCCGAAAACCTCTATATACATCTTTCCAGCAAAATCAAAGACAAAAAATTTTTCGGTTTCCTTGGTCCCCCTCAGAAATTGAAAAAAAGCTAATTTCGCTAAATCGAAAAATTTAGCGATATTTGATCTAGCGTAGTCGAAAACATACCCATACTAAGCTTTAGCTCATTTGGTCAAGTTTTAAGGATTTTGAGTGGTGGGGGTAATCGAGATAAGACCCAGCTCCTTGTCAATATTCCACAAGATAATGCGCACTGTAATTAATTTGCTTCAAATAATCGAAGTGAAATAATTTTAACAACATCAGTTAGTTTAAACTCTTGACCTTAGGAAAAGCAATTGAAGCAATTGAAAGTTGAATTCATTGGCAGGCTGCGCGAACGCAAGCCCAAAACGCAAAAATATTCGCCTGGAGATATTCCTATTTGGAATACTCCTAGAGGTCAGCCGAAACAGAGTGCAAAGTCCCAGCCTCTCCCTACCGGAGCCTCCTTCTTGATCGAAGTCTCCAGCGACAAAAGTAAGTTTGAAGAAGTTCTAGACCAAGTAAAACGAAAGCTATTCATCAGTGCATCATCACACAATCAGATTTCAAATTCCTGAAGTCCCTGGCGTTCAATTACATGGAAAAACAAGTGAATATAAACTTGTGATCATGAAACCTTACTAGGTTTAGTTGCAATTTTTAGGAGTCTAAAATCGGTCAATCGCATTCGTAGCAGAGCGAAAATAAAATCGATTCTCCAACAGTGGCTAGCAAATATACCTATAACCTGTATTATTAGCTGTCATTTGAGTTAAACGCTTTGAGTGGTTTACCTATAAATTTAAAACATTCAACTGATTTTCATTGGAATCTAAAAATTTACGCCCGTCCGCAATGTAAGGGTTGAGGAAAACAGATTCGCTGAACACTGCCTGCCGCCTGCTACTTTACCAAATCGTCGTTCACTCTCATGTTGTTCTCAGACTGGGTTTTTGGAGTCCGTAATTTTAGAAAACAATTGACTTATAAATAACATAATGTTTATATTATAGGTGTCCGTTCAAAACGTCTAAAGTCAAAACGTCTAACGTTCATAACGTCTACCGACGAAACGTCTAACGACGAAACGTCTACTGACAAAACGCCTAATTCTTCTAAAATTGTTTCACGCGTTCAAGACGTCTAAAATTATTTTCTAATGAAAGCAAATGAAGTAAATGTATTTTAAAATCACATTTAATATGCTATATGAAAGTAAATATATTTTAAAATCATATTAAATTAAACTAATAAGAAATAAGAAGTATATTTGGGACATTGCCAGAACTTCAAATACAGATTCGCCAAGACCCCGCCACGCACACCCAAAGTGGCCTATAGGAAAACTGACCCAGACCCACACAAAATATGTACAAAATAATCACCTAAAGTTGGGAAAGTTTAGACGTTTTGAACGTGAACAATTTTAGAAAAATTAGAAGTTTTGTCAGTAGTCGTTTTGTCGTTAGACGTTTCTTCGGTAGAGACGTCATGAACATTAGACGTTTTGACTTTAGACGTTTTGATAGGGAACCATATTTACATTATATTATATATTTATATATAAATACTATCTGACTAGAGCGGTGGTACTCGAATCCAGAACATTTGCCCACTAGGCCTCCGCCTATGCTCTGCCGACTGAGTCACAGAGGGCACAGACGCATTAATCAAATCAAACTGACATGCTAATATAAATATAATAATATTGGTTTTAAGGGGGGGGCTACTAAAATGGACTTGCCCCGACTTTGTCCGATTGGCCTACTTTTTGGCGAGGATATAGAGCATGGGTGTGGTCAAAAAATATCGGGTACTGAGATCTTAGTTGCCTTCCAGCCACGTGCAGCCGCCGCGTATATGTGCCCGACCCCCCAGTTTTCGCAACTACCAACATAATTAATTAAAAATTTCTACTGACTGCTAGGCCCAAGCTTCAAAGCTGTCATTCGCCAATATGATTTGGCACATATGTCCCTACCTGCAGAAAAATACTAGATGTCTGTATCTTATCTGCATCTAAGGGAATTACTCTTCAAAGTTGAAGTTTCGGCAAAAATCTAAAAATTTTTGGCTAACGAAAGGAAAATTTTATTACTGGTGCGAGCTATAAAGCTGTAATTTGGCATAGAAGGAGGCCCTATAGGAGTACTCATTTGTGCCAAATGGCAAGAAATTCTGCCCAGTGAAAAAATTTTTATGTCAACTTTTATCTTCAAAAATTGCCAAAAACGCCATTTTCAGTCTGTCGGATCCTGTGTAGAGAATTTCTGCAGCCATAGAGGTTGCAAACCTTCACTAATCGAGCTGAAACCTTTTGTGGGGTCGTTTTCGACCTCGCTGAGTTCAAATATCTCAAAAAATTTTAATTTCAAAAAAATTGATTTTTTCGATTTCTGGGCTACCATTCCCCAAAAAAGGCGTTTTAGGAAATTTTTGAAGATTAAAGTTGACATAAAAAATTTTTTACGCGGCAGAATTTCTTGCCATTTGGCACAAATGAGTACTCCTTCTATGCCAAATTACAGCTTTATAGCTCGCACCAGTAATAAAATTTTCCTTTCGTTAGCCAAAAATTTTTAAATTTTTGCCGAAACTTCAACTTTGAAGAGTAATTCCCTTAGATGCAGATAAGATACAGACATCTAGTATTTTTCTGCGGGTAGGGACATATGTGTCAAATCATATTGGCGAATGACAACTTTGAAGCTTGGGCCTAGCAGTCAGTAGAAATTTTTAATTAATTATGTTGGTAGTTGCGAAAAATGGGGGGTCGGGCATATAAACGCGACGGCTGCACATGGCTGGAAGGCAACTAAGATCTCAGTACCCGATATTTTTTTGACCACACCCATGCTCTATATCCTCGTCAAAAAGTAGGCCAATCGGACAAAGTCGGGGCAAACCTTTAGTAGCCCCCCCCTTAACCTGATGGAAACATATGTACATATGGCTGTCTTAATAAGGGTCCTTCCATGCAGTATGACAAATAAGATACTGAAACAGTGACCCAACAAACTGGTTTGGTGCTAAAATGTGGATCAATTTACAGTAACTTATGCAACAAAACAGCTTTCTTTAAAAGTTAGCTAAGCAGAAGACAACCGCATGGTAACTGCCTTAAGACGAATTTTTTATGTACACAATGTTTGCCTTTAGCACTGTTTTGAACGTTAAAAATCATTAACTGTATCAAACGCGTCGCATCATGCCAAAACTGGAGCCTGTGAAATGTTGTTTGGAGCTTGACTAAAATATGATAAATACCCATAAAGTTGAGGGCTATGTCTGAATTTTAAATGTGTTTAAACATTTGTTCATCAAAAATCACCACATCAAAAGTGATAGAATTAAGGTAGGAAAAGTCTCAAAAATAGGAATTTAGCCAGCAAGGTTTGCTTTTATGTAATTCCTAAGAAAGCGGGAGTTGCAGCTTTGGGTTTAAATGGTTAAAATCTTAGAATGTGGAAATTCTACAGACTGTTATATATTTAGATTATATTTACCTTGGGATCTCATAGGGGTACGTACTATGTATGCGTTCATATAATATACTGCATGTATATATACTTATGCGCATATATATTGCGTTGGTTATTTAAATCCTACGGTAGCTACTGTGGTGTTAGCTAAGTTTTCACTCCGTTTCTATTTTCTTATTTCTCCGTAACGTAACAAAACTGCAATTTAGTTATGTGAATCCGACTTTTTATTCAAGGTAAATTAAATCAAATAGCTGCTTTATTTCTAAAAAAATGGACTGGAAAATGGTGGGATTCTGAGCCTGAATTCGATGTCGCACTTGCCATTCGAGTCTGCTCATTTAGATTTAAAAAATCTTGCAATCAACTTAGGAAGAATAAATTTTGAAAATGGTCTTTAAGATTTTAAAAAGCATGTATAGATACCGCTCAACATACAAAGATAAAGTAAAAGTGAATATAATTACTAATTTATTGAAATGATGCTTTATTTTGTTGGTACAAGTTTTCATTACCACATGCCAACAGCGATTATATATGCTTAGGCGCAGACGATACCGATTAAAAAGGGTTGTTTTAATCAAACGTTCCATGACTTCAGTGATTTATAATCTTAGTGTAAAATTTGTAAAATAGAAATGGAGTGTATTTTTGGAAAATTTAATCTTCTGAACGAAAATGAAATTTCCTCTGATTTAATTGATGCGAAAATATTGTCTTCGGATTTTTGATGACACTTTTTAAAGTTACCATTTGCGCAAACAGTCGCTCTGAAATACTTTAAAGTTGACCCACAAAAGTTTTGTATCAGAATGAAATTAGTGCAAACAATGAGGTTACAAGTATCAACCGACAATTGAAATTTTTCGTTGTAATGTTGCACTTCTATGGAGCTTTACTGTGTACTGTACTTAAAATTTTTATAGTGTTCTTTTGTAACAGTTTCTCTAATCACTTTGTATTAATTTTAGCGTTATTTATCCTTCCCTGAAAAGTCTTCCGCAAGTTTCGTTCTATGAATTTCTTTTAACCGTTTTTTCTGATGGAACCGCGAATCATTACCATCGCTGCCGCTAGCTTGAGCGGGTTCGTGATTCTGTGCTGCCTTTTGGGAATCCCCGTCCTTTACAACCAGGCGACAACACTACGCACAGAAGTCAAACGAGAAATGAACGCATTTAAGGTACAGATTAATTACTTCTCAGCGTTTAATTTAATTTAATGTAGTTGTTAATTAATGAAGTAATATTGAATTGATGAATGAATAGATAACTGGAATGTTTAAAGGAGTGGATACTGAACGGAATGGAGAAAGGTGTGCCTACAAAAGGATATAGCATTATAAATTTTTGAGGCGTCTGCTTCAACACAACATAATAGATCAGTACGGGTTAAAAAGTTTGCTAGCTACATTGAAAAAGAGCCAAGTAAAATATAAAATTTATAACGTTAACAACTTAAAAAGACGTTTAAACTGGCGTTGATAAGACTCCTTTAAGTAGGCCAAAAAACTATCAAACTTTCTTGCTTTGTTTAGCTATAAAGTTCATATCGCTTGTAGCTTCTAGAGGCCTGCACGGGCCGAATTTTTGCGGCCCGGCCCGGCCCGGCCCGTGAAAAATCTTTCTCGGCCCGCCCGGCCCGGCCCGTCAACTGCTTCGGCCCGGCCCGGCCCGGCCCGTCAGATGCTTCGGCCCGGCCCGGCCCGGCCTGTCAAAATTTTCGGCCCGCCCGGGCCACGGAATTTTTTCATTTGTCCCAAAATGCAAAATTAAGTAAATAATTTTCTTGGCTTGGTTATTAAAAACAGAATCTCTGGTTTTCAGTGCTTTTTCTAGGAAAAGTGTGTTTTCTATAAACTGATTTTCCGAGTTTTAATGGTTTTTAAACGCAGTTTTTTTAAGGACAAAATAATTTTTGTCGTTCTACAAATGAAACCAAAAAGATACAGCCTCATGTTGACACTTTGTATATAAGACTGGAACGCTAGAAAAACAAAAAACTGAAAATTCCCTAAAAGGTTACAGTGGCAATATTTAAATATTGTACTTTTAACCAGATGAAATTTTGTGAAGTGCGCATTTTAGTTGAGAATTAAACTAATTAGAAGTAGAGGACTTTAGAAAGATGCAATTGTGCAGAAGGAGTAAACTTTCATTTCTAAAGAAGTAGTAAATCTTTGCTCCACAGACTCAAAACTTTAATTTTTTAAAACTGCGTTTTTCTAAGTAATGCATTGTTTTCTTAACCAAAACCAAAATAAAATACTTACACTGTTACTAATACCGTATATATATTGCCCTATTCCAAAGTTTCATATTCTAATATTGTAAACGCTAAAATTACTTAGGCGAATTGAGGATTTTACATTAATGATATGACGATAAATACATGTATTAATATTTATGAAAATGAAATGCTAACCCCTCAAAAATTCAAATTTGGATCTGGCACTACCCCTACAGGCGAAAGCGACTGGGGTGTGGCAAGTAGCGAAAAAAAAAAAAATGCTAACGTTACTGCGGGAAATCAGTGCTAGTTTGAACGAAACATATATATTACGGAAACACAAAACATTTTAAGCTAAAATATGAATTACTATTTTATAGTTAAATCTTTCAAAAACTGATGGCGGGCCGGACTGTCGGCCCGCGGCCCGGCCCGGCCCGTGAGTTTCGGCCCGCAGCCCGGCCCGGCCCTTGAACTTTGGTCGTCGGCCCGCCCGTCCCGGCCCGCGGGCCGGGCCGGGCCGGGCCGGGCCGGGCCGCGGGCCGTAATGCAGTAAGAGAGTAGTATGAGTAATTTTAACTAAATTTTGAGAAGGAACACATTTTACACAAGGATGCGCTCCTGGATCGGATCTAATTGTCGTGTAAAAATTTTATGCGCCAACCAGCACGGATTTAAACTTGATTTAAATGACGGAAACGGGATATTCTTGTATAGAAACAATTTTCTATACAAAAACTCGAGACCCTTTCATAAAAAATTAAACGGATTAACTTAAACAGATTAAATGGCTTACAAGAATATATTCATGAAATCACGGATGAAACACTACTTAAGCGGATTAAACTGAGCCACAACTTAAAGGGCTTAAATTAAGTTGTTGAAGTAGTTCAATCCGTATTTTATGAATACACTTTTAATCCGTATAAGTTAATCAGTTTAATCTTTTTATGGAAAGGTCCTGACATTTGTAATAAATTTCTTAATTGAACAGTTGTTGAATTGTCTGCATGAGTTTCAGAATCTTCCAGTCTTCTCTTAAGTTTACTGAGCGCAGCAGCTTTTGCTTTAACTATCTAGATTTTATAAGAATAACAGCATTTTTGGCATGGCCTAGGTCCGACCAAAACTGCTTGTACATTATTCGGATTTCGTGAACCGTTAAACTTTGCTGCTTGATGTTGGTTGATTTGGTAGGGAAAAACCCTGAACATATCCTGAGTGAAAGTCTACTTTCCCTCTGTACTGATAAGGCAGTCTGAAGTTCGATGGGTAACCAAGCATCAGGATCTGTCACAGATCTTCTCTGATACGGATTAGTGAATCGATCTAACATTGGTTTAATTTGCTCAGCATTTACTTCAGTGATTAATCACAGAAGAGTATATGTTTCGGATATTTTCTAAAAACCAATTTCTGCATTTACTGATCTTTCGACTGGGATCTGAGTAGCATGTCGGCTGCCCCTTTCATTTAGCTGTTAGCACAAGTAAAATGATGGCTGATTCAGAGTTGGTTCCGCGGCCAAATGTTCGGTCCTGCCGAATCCGAATGGTCATACCCGGAATCCGAGTAACAGGAAACTTGAGCGCTGGTAATCCAAAATATTTAGAAGGCTCATATATAACTTTACAATATTTCCAGTTTAACAAAAGTTGCTGAAACCATGCTAAACTTTGATTTTTGACTCAATACCAATAATGTCTGTTGTCTTCGTCAGACATTTCCTTCAACTTCAAACATTTGTCGAGGACCCTGATGTTAGCAAGACCCGGCCTTGCATTTGGTCCCTAGAATCAGCATGGAAGAGAGTCATGGTGTTTTTAGTGCGAACGCTTTCAGCACATGATTCATTAAATAATGACTAATGGAACATTTTGGATTTGATTAAGATTTTGGCCTTAATGCTCTATGTAGAATTCGATCTTTGAAGTTTGAATGCAAAAATTTGCAAAACATATTTACGAACACCCTCATCCGAAAAACCTTAGCTATTTCTTCTACGTTGCATAAGCAAACATATATACCTCAGTTTGCAAACAATTGCTCTACAAACACAATTAGAAAAATTGAAGGCATAAAGTGATGAGGATGCGTTTGTATAATGAGAATATATAAAATTTTAGGCGCAGACAGATTTCATCTGGAAAGATATCATGATTCTGAGTACAGAGCCTGTCAACGCAGAATCCATATTTCGACACAAAAGATCCGGAGGAGGTGGTGGTGACTGCAGTAAGTCTAATATTGATAAGTTACGGTAGTCTGGAAGATGAGCTTTGGTATAAATTTTAACGTTTTGCCTCTTAAACAAAAAAGGGATCACTAGCGAGCCGGCCATCAGGATTCTGTTTTGTTTAAAAAAATTGTTGCCAACTTTGGTTTGTTGGCTAAGCATTGTGCCTTGTATTGTATCTAGTGTTTTAGAACGGCCGAGGGGAACCGGCGGCTGGCCGGGCTGAGCGCCGGCCTAACACAAATTCGTGGTCAACACTGCAACACTGCAAGTTGAGCAGAGCAGCAGATGTTTGCAAAACAAAGTGTGAACTCTATGCAAATATATAGAGTAAAAGCCGTGACCGCTGTCTTAGTAATGCATAGTTGTAGATATTTTGCAATTTTCTAACTCAGATTGTCTTTAGGCACAAAAATATGCCTGGTTGGCCGCCGGACGGTGGGCCTGGGACCGCCGACCAAGAACGGTCAACGGCCCCCGGCCCCTTCAACCCGGCCATTCTAAAACATTACTTGTATTCACGCTACGCATATTTTAGTAGTTAATCACTTTCATTCAATTTTGAATTTTGGTAGTTTGTTTCTCTTGCACTTGCACACGTTTTTGTAAATAATCTAAATTGTAAATAATAAGCCTTGTTCATTGGATTACACTTAGGGGGGGTCCATTTTTTGGTCATTTTTTCGACTCTCTCCGATGTCGCTCATTTTTACATGTTTCATAGTCCAAACTGTATATTTTAACGAGTTTTTGAAATTAAAGTCGTAAGTCTTACGGTTGTTGAGTAATTTGACCTCAAAGTTGAGATTTTATATGTGTTAAACATAGGAAATGTGAAAAGTTGTCACTTCTTCACGTGCGCCAGAGAAATCTCGCGAATGGCAAAATGGATCCGCCCAAACTTTATATCATATTTTTGCCATGTTTCTGAACTGTGAATTGTAAGAATCAGAATTTTCATTTAGGTCTTTAAAAAATTTTAATGAATTTTTGAAATATTAAAATTTGGCACCAAATTTAACAGACATAAAATTTTAATACTTCAAAAATTCATTAAAAATTTTTAAAGGCCTAAATAAAAATTCTGATTCCTACAAATCACAGTTTGGAAACATGGCAAAAATATTATATAAAGTTTGGGCGGATCCATTTTGCCATTCGCGAGATTTCTTTGGCGCACGTGAAAAAGTGACTACTTTTCACATTTCCTATGATTAACACATGAAATCTCAACTCTGAGGTCAAATTACTCAACAACCGTAATACTTACGACTTTGATTTCTAAAACTCGTTAAAATATACAGTTTGGACTATGAAATTTGTAAAAATGAGCGACGTCGGAAAAAGTCGAAAAAATGACCAAAAAATGGACCCCGCTTAAGCCATTTGACTTAGTGACATCTGCTTAACCTGTTGATCCTGTTTAACCCAGTTAGTAATTGCTTTGCTATTTTTCAGTGTGCGACGGCATGCAGGCCATGATGTGTCCGCAGGGTCCACCTGGGCCACCTGGACCTCCTGGTGATAAGGGTATGCCAGGTGCTCCCGGCTCTCAGGCCGGCAACGGCTACGGTGGGATGTCACCTCAGGTGAACGGATGCGCCAGTTGTCCTGGAGGTGGACCCGGACCTGCTGGACCACCAGGACCACCTGGTAGGTATTGTTACAAGTAGTTAACATGTATGTTAATAGTTTAGGTAAGGTCGCTGGCTGGCTCGCATTAATTTTTTGCGCTGAAGATGGTTAAGTTGATGCGGCTTCTGCTGCTTCGATCAGATGCTAGAGTACAATTCTCGGATGATTGTCTGATTTTGCTAAATTTAACATGTTTCAAACTGTGTAGATTCTTTTAAGGAGTTTTTATAAAATTGATGCCAGATTTCTTATGCTGCGTCAATAAATATGACAACAATGCATTAGAAAAGAACTGATAATTGTACCATTTTTTATGCAATTTCTGTGTAATGCTATTGGTAAGATGTTCGTTTTTCGATCCTTCGTTTGATTAGATTCGAGTTGCTTGCGCTTTTCACTCTTTTAAAATATTCTCTGGGAAGTTTAGAACATGCGCAAGGATGCAGTCGTGTGCATAGTTTACCGTTTGGGAACATGCATACATAATAATAATAATAATAATAATCCTCCCCCCACCCCCCTTTTTTTCCTCAAACCCATTATACACCGAGTATACTACAAACCGTCTCGCCTGGTTGTATTTTATCGTCCTCCCTCTCTTTTTTTTTTATTGGCCTTCCTCTTCCCCCCCTTCCCCCCCTCGTCTCCCTCCGTGTAAGTATGACGGAGTACTGGTCATGTCTGAGACAGCAGGTCGGTCGCACAAGCCGTGGAGGATCAGTGACCCACATCCCCTTAGACCTAGTCGGTCGCTTCCTTTTGCCCCCCTGTGCTCACAGCTATTAACCCTTAAATGCATAACCTGGGTCAAACTGACACACCCCCCTTGTTTAAACAGCTGCGTACAGCGTAGAATGGCTTGCTGTCCGACGACTTCTTGTGACATCTTTCAAAATTCTCTGATACAACTAAAAATCAAGTCAAAGTCGCAAGAAAATTCTTGCTTCTGAACAGAAGAAATTATTTTCAATAATTTTCCCCTGGGTCAATTTGACCCAAGTCATGAAATTCACAAAGCAACACTCAGACTTGACTATTGAGTAACAGGTTGCAGCGTTTTCTTTCACCAGCTGCTGAATTCTTGCACAATAGTGGTAAATTTCATGCTATTTTATCTCTTTTTCGTTTTGGAGACCAAGCAGAGTTTGTTTGGCAGCGTTTTGAGTAGCACGATTCTGCTAGACGTCAAAGACCAGTGTTGGCTGTCCTAAACAGTCTTGAGTAGTAACGGGGTAACGTCTGGCAAGTTATGGAATCAGTATCAACAACAAACAGATACAGGCACTATTAGGTATCCCAAAGGTGCTGGTAGAAGGGTCCTAACTCGCCAATTCCGTGGGGTCGTGGATCTTCCTGGTAAGAAGTGTATAACAGTGGAAATTGCTTCTAAAAGGGTGTCTAAGTTGTTTTCCTTTCAGAAATAGTATGGTGTGGTGATTTTTGGATTCAAAACTATTGCTATTCTAACTGACTGCCACATGTGCCTGGGTACTGGCAGTTGGACAAAAAATTGTTTTCAGCTGCTATCCACAATAGGATAGTAATTATCAGTTTTCCTGTCAATTACCAAGCTATTCTGAGGCTTTTGTTAGCATTGTTTCAACATAGTATGCTCCACGAAGCTAAAATTAGTGTTGGGTCAAGTTGACCCAGGTTATGCGTTAACGTCGGTAAAATAGCTTATGCATTTAAAGGTTAAGAGGAGTTAGCTAGCTTTGAAAAAACTAAATCTAAAAGCTAACTTAGCTAAAACCATATATAAATTGTTTTAGGACCGATGGGGTCCATGGGGTCTTCCGGTGGGTATGGAAGCGCACCCACAGGAGCTCCCGGAGAACCTGGCCCCAAGGGAATGCCTGGAGAAGCTGGTAAACCTGGTGCTTCTGGCCCAGCCGGATCTGCCGGCGAGGACGGCGTTATGTATACTAAAGGACCCGCAGGCCCGAAAGGAGTGCCTGGTATGGCTGGAATGCCGGGACCTGCCGGTGACACACCGATGACCTATGGTATGGAAGGACCAGGAAATCCAGGTCCTCCTGGACCATCGGGAAAACCTGGCGCATCTGGCATGCCCGGACCACCCGGACCACCTGGCGGGCCTGGAGGACCCGGTCCTGACGCTGGCTACTGCCCTTGTGAAGGAGTTATAGGAGCTGGCGGTGGCGGAGGCGGCGGCGGTGGTGGTGGCGGTGGAGGAGGAGGAGGAGGTGGTGGCGGATTTTCTGGACGACCGACCGCAGCGGGAGGTCAACGTCCCAGTCCACGCGGCGGTGGTGGAGGAGATGGCCGTGGAGGAGGTGGAGGCGGTGGTGGAAGAGGTGGAGGTGGCGGAGGAGGAGGCTATGGAGGAGGTGGCGGAGGAGGACGAGGAGGCGGAGGTCGTGGCGGCGGAGGTGGATTTTCAGGTCGGCCTACTGCTCAAGGAGGGCAGAGACCTAGTCCTAGAAGTGGTGGAGGAGGGGGTGGAAGTGGTGCAGGTGGCGGAGGAGGTGGTTATGGAGGAGGTGGCAGTGGAGGAGGCGGAGGTGGATTTTCCGGAAGACCTACAGCTCAGGGAGGCCAAAGACCTAGTCCGAGAGGTGGAGGTGGAGGGGGAGGAGGTCGAGGAGGTGGAGGAGGTGGTTATGGTGGAGGTGGAAGTGGAGGTGGAGGTAGAGGTGGTGGTGGAAGCGGCGGGTTTTCTGGTCGACCGACAGCTCAAGGCGGTCAAAGACCTAGTCCCCGAGGTGGGAGCGGAGGTGGAGGCGGCGGATACGGCGGAGGTGGAGGCGGCGGAGGTCGGGGCGGTGGAGGAGGTGGTTTCTCCGGCCGTCCTACTGCTCAAGGAGGACAGCGGCCTAGTCCTCGGACGGGAGGTGGTGGAGGAGGAGGCGGCAGAGGAGGTGGGGGATATTCTGACTGATAGATCATATGTTGCTCTGGTATTTGTCAGAAGTGTATAGTCATTAAAGAAAATAAAATATTTGTGCACAACTGAAGTTTTCTATTAAATTTCAAAATTGCCACCTCACTTGCTCATATCCGTTGCCTGCTTTTAGATGAAAAATGTATTAAGATGTAAGACTGAGCTTGCAATGTGAAAAGTTTTCAAAAACTTTCGTTGTCAGGTCGTATGAAGGTATATAAGTATACGGATAGACTGTTCTACTGATAAATATCAGTGCTATTATTTCGTTGTGTGAACTAGTGATAAAATCCAGTGAACTGTCAGGCTGATTATCAGAGAAACTGTAACTGACAGTGGTGTAATGATCGTGCAACGGTGCCATTTTTGTGTCTGTTAGCACGCAAAACGACTTCCTTTTAGTGTTTTAAACTATATATAGCTGAGGCAGGTTCTAAACTGCTGTCTGAAGCTACTGCTGACTCTTCAGTTTAAGTTTTTACTGCTGCAGGAATTGTGGTAATCCAGATAGGAGTAGTGCCATCTCGGAGCCGATGGGAATGCATGACCTCCGGGTAGAAGTCTGAGACATGTTTTTAATTCTAGACCTTTAATACAATGATCCTTTACTTGTAGCGCAGAAGGAAACCACCGCGCTAACCGCGGTTCATGGTCCATTAAGCAGTGTTAGAGTTCCAAACCGTGGACAAAGCTGTGATGGCTTTTATGCAGCGGAAACAACTGATTGACTTCTAGACCAATTAGCTGTTTAAAGTTTTATGCAGCAGGGTTCATGCCGAGAAATGTGAAACATGTTTGTAAAACTTAAGGTCTCACATAAATATTAAACATTCACATATTAGCCTTCCCAGGTCGCCTTCCTCGAGGAAGTGCTCAACCTGCCCCCTGTCCGCCGAAACTTCAGCTTGGCTTCCTATTTGAACAAAAATCCTATCGCCGCACCAGGAACATTTGCAGTTACCTAATTGCCATGAATATATAGCCTGAGGAAACGATCTCATCGATTTTGAAACCGATTGCGTCATTAATGTTGGACTTCTGGGTGTCCACATTTTAATATTTTACTATTGCTATTGATTCTGTGTATTCCCTGTGGATCCGTGGACTGGTGTCTGGTTTGACTCTATATTGTTCTTAAGCATATTCGCATGGGTACTGATTAAGATAGACAGTATGTCCGAAAAACATGCCTCGATATCTTGATGAACTAGTCACATTTAGCTAAATACTAAGATTTATTATGTAAACAATGTGCCGGGAACTTGCTCCAGCTTATAATTCTTTTGCAACCTCATTCATGTCTACATAAATGAATGTGGCTGCAGCATGTCGGTGTCGTTTTTGTTTTCAGAATCCAACTGGAAGAGATTCATTTGAACCATTATAATGATGTATGATAAAGTAAAAGTGAAAGACTGAAAATACAAATAATTAATGAAAAATGAAAATGACAAAGAAGAAATTTGGTTATGTTTAACTCTGAGCGAAGGCTGACTTTTGCGAGACTTCGCACATTATTCAAGCGAAGATAATGCGAAACTTACTAACCGTTGCTCGCTAGAGTGGCAGTTGAGCATACTTAGTAAAAAAGTTACTCAGTTAGTAACAGCTAATTGGTGGGTAGGGTGGGTGACACATGTAGGTATCAAGATGATCAGTAGATCATCCGATAACCAGAGCTAAGAAACATTAGGTTTTTGTTGATCTTTGATCCAGTACTATGTATGTATTCTACTCTACTCACCACTACGACTATTAAACTATCTGTTCTTTGTACTGACGTATTGTTGTGTCCTCACGAACATCAACCAACAGGTTATGGGCCCAGTCGACTTCGACTACGTCGATCTCCGGTCTGCATTCGTCTTCGTCTTCGACCACCCGATGATCGCTGTCGACGGCCGGTGGATCGACGCGAGCTCGCCGGGCTCGTAGCCTGGGAGGTGGTCCAGGACTCCTCTCCGTCAGAGGACATCGACGCATCACGGCCACTTCTACGCGCGAATCGACCACTGGCCCCGCGTCATTGACGTCGACTGCTTGTGGATCGGGATCTGGATGATCGCGGTCGTCGACTGGAGCGATTCCGTCGAGATCTGGATCGACGGCCCCCGGAGCGACGTCCGCGTCCGCGCCCCCGACGAGGCAATGACGCGGACAGGCGACTTCGGCCGGTCGATCTGCGACGGCGTGGAAGAACCTGCCACGATAGCTGAAGCCACAAAGAGTGAACGCGCAAAAGAGGGCGAGCTGCAGCTCTAAGAGAAATCTTCTACGATCAGCGGAACAAAGTCCTGCAGTCAAGCCAAAGACGGTGTCGACAAAAGCTTCTGGGAAAGTTCAGCAACTGTAATGAAGTGAGCAAGATCAAAACTCTGATCTGTTCCAAACTCTACTTTCTCTAAGCTCTTCTCCTTTACACGGAAGGTCAGCACGTCTGTTCGCAATGAAGCAGACTTAAGCACCAGATCTCTGAAAGGTGGTGTTCCAGAATCAGAGATTCTCTGCGGCCAACCTTGGTAGGGGTCTTTGTCGTGAGTTCGTTTAAGGCTCCTGAGTTGATCTTCTGTCGGACAGCAAGAGGGGTCAGCACTTGCTTCCTTGATGATGATTTCCAATGGTACAGCAAGCGGGGTCAGCACTTGCTTCCTTGATGAGCACTGGATTTGGTTGAGTTCTTCCTCACTGGATCTTCGGTTCTTTCTCGTTTGTACGGTAAACGCACCGTGTGTGAAGGCTAACGCGCCTGTATTTGCTTGTAATAAGCTGGACGGTAAACGCACCGTAGTTCAAGGCTAACGCGCCTTTGTTGCTTGTAATAAGACTCGGTAACTAACAAACTGATTATTTAATGTAGACACTACAACTACTATTGGTACAATTCTGTGCGTTTAACTAGCAATCACTACAGTACTAACAATTAGCTTACAATACAATAAGATACAGTACAGTACAGTTTACTGTACCAGAGTTGCCAGATGCTTTCCCCTTAGAGGTTATTATTAATATTATTCCTGTCCGGAATAATATTACAAACTTTGATTAAATTATTGGGACAAGGTCGATACTCTTTCTTAACGCCTTTTACACCCTTCTACTCTACAAACTCTTTCTAACTCAATTGCCCTATATGCTGTGTGTTGCCCGATATGCTTGTGCTTTGTTACTCTTTATACGTCCCCTTACAATAGGACTGTCAAACTAGTATCACAATAAACTAAGTTACTAAGTATTAACCTAGGGTCGGTCTTTGGGTGAGCCCCTGAAAGTCGGACACTGCTTTCGCTCCGACACTCAGTTCAGGGATGCTATGTGGGATAGAATTTGAGGAACGCGAAACAGATGGGAGTTGGGAGGTCCTTCCTTACTTATTCCTAATTTGGTCTAAGTTAACACAGTTATGCAATAATGGTCTTCTAATCTTCTGGACAGGAATCAAAGCTGGAGGGCCGGGGTAATGGTTTTAGAGATGCAGGAAGTTGACATTTTAGACTGAAGAGTACACTTGGGGAATCAACGAAAGTTCGCTCTAGATAGGGTTTTAGGTATAGCCCAACTTTGATCAGGTTCTGATTGCTGCCAGCTGCTTCCTTCTCCAATCACTGAATTAGCAAAGCTGATTGACTAATGTACCTTCTGACAATACTGACTGACTGATGCTACTGAGAACTGATTCACAAACAGGACGACTTCCGGTCCACTGATACCAAGGATTACTAACTGAGCAGGAAATCACTATCTATCGCAGCTAACGTCTAACGATCCAGATGGGCAGCTTCGCAGTCAAATCCGCACCTGAATCAAATGGGTTAAAACCCATTAATACAAGGTCACGGTGCGGGAATCGAACCCAGCAACCATTACTCGTTCTTTCGCTTTCCTGGCCCAAAATGTGCATTTTGGGCCCTATTTGAACTTGTGAATTGACGAAAAAGGAAATTGAGAGAAGAATGCTGAAGAGGCGCAAGGCCGCGAAGCTACTGACATTTAGACAGAACCTTTTAACAAGCTGAGCCCTTGCTCCACCTAACCTTGAGAGGCCATGATACCTCGGTGACAGTGGAGCAACAATTCAGCGAGGGTGAATTAAAGAGTTGGATTTGGTCAGTAGCTTCTGCCCGCTCTCTTCACTAAAGTGAAAGTCACTTAGACTTCTTCTATTGCTTCGCTTCGCAAAGTACTATGCAATTTCCTGTCACAAAAGCTGGCCTTCTTGGCCCTTTTTAAAGCACAACTTGTTGTTTTTGATTAAACTTGCGCTAATTCTTTGCGCAGACAAAATGGTTTGTAATGCCCTCACTACTGGACCCAAGTCGGGTCTTAATGACTTGAGATTGGATGAAGCAACTCTCAAAAACGTGCAATTCTCGCTATCCGCACATTATCCGAAAATCTCGCTAGTTTCCGTCCTCTTCTTACACAAACCGGGCCGCCTGGCCCGTCCGAGGTTATTATGAACAGATCCTGACAGAATCTCACGGATTTACTTGAACAGATTAACTAACTGAACAAAACTTGCATCTCTGGCCTAATTCTGGCCCAATTTTGTTGATTTGCCACGGGAAACAGGCTTGTTTCCCGTGGTCCGCTGCTATTCTTGAGTGTACACAAAACATGATAAGCTTTTGATGTTGGAAGATGGTCAATTAACTATAGTTTACTACCATTAACCTAGCTACTGCCTATCTACCTAAGTACATTAAATTAATAAACCAATATAATGGTAACTTAATACTTATACTTATTTATACAAATTAATACTGTTGTTTGTTTGATTAAACGTTCTATGGCTAATCAGCTTTCCTACCCATATTGGCAAAGTTAAAATAATGGGCTGTTTCGTGGGTGAGTTTTTGCACATAGTTAGTTTTAACTCTTTTCTTACCAAGGATGCAAAAACTCACTCACTTACTATCTCAGCAGCCATTTTATGCAGTCCTTACTTGCCGACACCAAGACTGCAGTTATTTTCCTACCTAACTGATTTAAACTGTCAGTCCGCTAATCGGACATTTGTTACAGACTTAACCTAGCGCTAACTAACCATCAGTCCGCTAATCGGACATTTGTTGTGAGATGCTTCCTAATGACAGACTTCTACTTATTCTATTTATTATTTACTTGTCTAAACCGGTTAGTACTGGATTCCATAATTGCGGCCCATCCGTCCCCTAATCGCAGGGCGACCTACACGGATGACCGGAAATCCGGCAGACCTGCAGACCTAATGGGGGTCCCCGTGACCCTAGGCTGCAGAATCTGCCCTAACCGTCAAACAGAACAATTTTAAACAGAATTTTACCTTGCACTCACTCCGAAATTAACAATTTTAACATCAAACACGCATTTAAACCTAAACTGAAACAAATCCCTGATTATTTGTAATTAAGGGCCAAATTGCTACTCAATTTGGCCCATTTCCTGCCTAATATCTGAGCAATTACACATTCATTCTGGCATTTCCAAGACCCTTATCGAACAAAGGGAGTTTACATGGTCTGCCCTCAATTACACACACAGTCACACAATTTTGGTTTAGAAATCACACTTAAAAGGGGCTAACTTGGAACCTCATCATCCATAAGGAATTTACCCAAGAAGCCAAGTACGTAAATTTGGGGTTCGCATTCACACAATAATAATCGCGATCACACCAATAACAACACAACAACTACATAATACAATACAGATTCTAACACTTCCCTACCTAAACCTACCTATTCTTTGTATGCACTTTTTTTATTGTGTTTTTGGAGATTAACGGGTCTCCGTCGGGAGCCCAAAGTTTGTAAGTTTGCACTTTTGACGAGGACTTTAAACTTTGAAACTTTGTGAATTTTGCAGGAAAGCCAACGAGTAATAATTGCCCGGCAATTATTACTAAACAACAACCATTAATTCCGCTAAGGACAGCTTGATAAAATTAACATAGGGGAAGCCGGCCATTCCCCTTGAAAAGGCTAAATAATTATTAATTAAAACTGTTTCTGGGTTTTAATTCCTATTACTTTTTGGGTAGCCGACCTACACAAATAGCACAACACGATTACAGACAATAGTTTAACTTCAGTAGTGCCTAACTTGTACGAACATGGCCGGCAATTCCTAATTGCCGGCTGTGGGGAGAATTATTCCCTAGACTTAACTCAATTCAGAATACGAGGTCATAGCCAAGGGACCTCCTACCTCAACTCAAGGGTGGGTCCCCACTCAAAATCCCTTCATCATTAAACAACCCCAAAAGTGTAAAAAAGGTAAAAATATCTGGCCACGAGGGCTCGCTGACAAGAAAGACAAAAACTGGCCACGAGGGCTCGCTAGTTGAAAAAGGTGTGAAAAACTGGCCACGAGGGCTCGCTGATTAAAACACAAAAACTGGCCACGAGGGCCCACTGGATAAAAGCAAAAGTAAAAAGACTGGCCACGAGGGCTCGCTAATTTTGAATGAGCCAAAAAAGGGCTGTAATTTGATTAAAAATTAAAGGCCCGAAGGCCGAAAACAAAAGTAAAAATAGGCCGAAAAAAGGCCTTCTAAAACCTAGAAAAAGTGCGTTCTTCTTGTGCGTCTGGCCGAGCATAGTGCGCTCATGTGGCCCTAGATCGTGCTGGTCTTGCTTCGTGTTCGCTCATTTCTTCTCCTCTGACCTGTGTGGGCCAGAGGAGGTCCTAACTCGTGGTCCTATGGGGGGGGTCTAAATGCGCTGGGGATTCTCCGGCCAAAACGCTGGCACACCAGGAGAACGCATTGAAATGGAGGGGGGATACACGGCCGCTCTCGGCCGGAGCTGAAGCAAGACTGACTGGAAATTTTGAATTTCCAGTCAGTCGACCTCACGCCTGTTGGCGGTTTTCTTTGAGGTGGACGGGATTTCCAGATTATTCTGGAAATCCCCTTTGTGGGTGCAGACCCGACGTGGGCTGTTTGCACGCCTGGCCCACCAAGATGGAGATTTATGGGGGGTCTGGCTTTATGACCCCTTTGTGTGCAAAATTTTCGGAGCTGAATCTCCAGAAACTTTCCAGACATTTTGGTTAACACATAAAGGTAACCAAAGGGGAAAGTTTCTGATAAAAATAAAAATTCTCTTAAAACGAAAAATGAAAAAGGACAGAATAATGGCCTCTCAGGCCCCAATATGGAAATATAAAACTTAAGTGCTATTGTTGCTGTAAACTTTTGTACATTTTATGTTTTGTATTTTTCAGGCGTTCCCTTATTCACTGGCCCCTTTCTCTTCCTTTTAGTGACGATTTCTCGGCCAGGAACAAGGGAAGCCGCCTTGTTAATCCCAGCAACAATTGCTCTCCCTCACTAGCGCTGGAGGTTCCTACCGTAAGAACGGGAGGGCAATTGTTGCATAAAAGTTGTGCATACAAAGAGCTACGTAATTTTTTAGCTAACAAAAACTAAATATTATTAATCTACGTATGAAACTACCTAAGGCTACTTATTTTCGTTTTATTTAAATAATTTGGGAGAGGGTTACGCCCCCTCCGCACCTATTGACACCTATGAACACACGTTAAGTTACTTCTCTGCGAGGCAAATCTTCGCTGGGAGAGGGCCAACAGAAGCCCAAGAATGGATAGGGATGAATGAAAACATGAATGGGCGTAACAACAAGTGTTTGTTACGCCCACTTAAAGAATTTACGTAAGGTTAAAATTGAAGAATTAAAATTTTAAAGTACAAAGTTATTTTAACCCATAACTTTCGCAATATTAGGAGTTAAAAGACAGGGTTTGGATTTTTGGAACCAGGAAGAAATTGCCTTTCAGATGAGCCTAAGTTATATTTTCACTAAAAATTGTCAAAATTCATTAATTATTGCCTAATTACCACTAATTAGGCCTAACTAGCACATATTAGTGCTCCAAAACCATATTTCATAAGCCTAACTACGAATATTAAAGTTTAAATGACCCATCTTCCAACGTATGACCGTATATGTTACTTTTAACTGCAATTTCTGTAATAATTCGTGATTTCTAGGATGGTAACTTTTGATAGCTTTCTTCTTCACTAATGTAAGTTTGCTTTAAATGAAACTTTGAACCATTTTTCAATAACAGGAGGCCCGCTGAGGCCTGGGGAAGAGTAACGACTCCTCCGTTAGTTGATCAAAGGCTATAGTTGGGGGCCTATTACTGACCCGGGGAGTGGTAACGACCTCTCCGTTAATGGTTAGCCCTGATCAAACCTTATTAGCTCATATTACGCTGGGTTCCTATCCTATTCTGGCACTACCTATGTAGATTATAACGCTCTTTTCAACCTCATTTCTGGCATCTAGATTCCATTGAATTCCTATTCTCTTCTCACGCTGTTTATTCGTGTTCTAACACTGTTATAAACCTAGTTTCTTAACCACACTAGAACCTATGTCCCCTTTTGTAAGGTTTGAGTGATTTGAATTATTTAAACCGGCTGGCAACTCTGGTATTCACAAGAACATAAAATAATGACAAATATTGCTTGGACGTTCACATACTGCACACTAGGTTCTGAATAACTGTTTCCAAGAACAACCACCAATAACAATTCCGATTCCGATCACGATTCCTAATTTTAATGAAGTTTCTTAACTTTTTTGGCTTTTACTTCATCCGTAACATTACATATGACACCCTACTATCTGCACAAAGCGACGTCGCAGTTCTAATGTAAACGCGTCCTTAAAACGCCAACGTATCCGCCGCATTACATAAGCTAAGCAACAGCTGCTTTGATTATTCTCATACGGAGGACTGGGAGATGGAAGGGTATTGTGTTCTTCTGCCTTACGTAAGAGAACCTGGTGCTGTTGGCTGACCTAGAGCTGGGTTTGCAGCTAAGCAATAAAGTACACACAGTTATAATAAGGTAGCGGACCCTTAGAGAAGAACTAAGGACGCGTTTACATTAGATCTGCGACGCAGCTTGATGTAAACGGTACCTGCGACGCCGCACGCGACGTCGCGTGCGGCATCGCCTGATGCAAACGCTTCACCCGACGTTGCGCGCGACGCTGCACGCGGCGAGTGAGTTTTGCAGCTTACTTTTTGGGTCTGGCCAACCAACTTTTTGACCCATTCTATTCCGTTTTTGGCCCGTTCTGTTTTGGTTTTGACCCGTGGACAGCCAAGTCCGGTCTGTCCGGTTCTGAATGTAATCTTCACGGGTCAAAAAACGGAACAGAATGTGCCAAAAAGTTGGTTAGTTGCCATAGTTTTGAAAAAAATTGAGTTAGCTCAAGCCAACAGAAGCAAACTGCGTCGCTTGCGCCGTCGCGTGCGACGACGTACGCGACTACACGTGAAGCGTTTATATCAGGCGACGCCGCATGCGATGTCGCGTGTAGTGTTTACATGAGGCGACGTCGCACGCGACGTGGCAGGTCTAATGTAAACGCGCTCTAACTCAGCAATTCTTTTGAAAATGTGTGGCGCTGGTGACTGACTTTGTTAAGTCTTTCAGACGACTGATTCAAAGATACGACTCTGTCATCAGAAAATGTTTCGCATGGCCCACTATAATTTGTTTGCCATATGTTGGTATTTATTAACGGGCATGCATTACCATAGAAAGATTGATAAAGACAAGTTAGCACTGAACACACCACGCGTGGTTCGCGCAGGGTTAACTAACCTTATGATAAAGAGAGCCTCGATATTAACGGGCATGCATTACCATAGAAAGATTGATAAAGACAAGTTAGCACTGAACACACCACGCGTGGTTCGCGCAGGGTTAACTAACCTTATGATAAAGAGAGCCTCGATCGAAATTCGGTCTAACTCGCCCACAATCCAAAACCTTCCCCATCAAAGCAGACCCATACTGCCGTATGTGATGAGGAAGTCTGGCTGCCGGTGACTCTGTTGGCATTGTCTGTTGTGTGAATTATGCCCCTCATTTGCATATTCGTATAGTGGCCATTTGTTCACTTGAACTTTGGTTCGTTTGAATATTCAATTCAGCGACATAAGTTGCCTATATAAGCGACAGTTTTTTCAATCCTGTCAGTCTGTCTATGTACCTCAACCTCGCTCAGCGGTTTTCTTTGCCATTAAAGCCGATCAGCAACTGTTATCTTTACCTGTTAGTTAGGGCCAGCCGTCATCAACAGCAGCCATCAACCTCCGGGGTGGTGTGGGGCGCCAGAGGGAACCCGGTGCATACTGGAGTCTCTCAGGAACCCCATGCCACCTCGCAGATATCGGAGACCTCGTACATCTCGGAAGTCTTGGAAGCCTTGGAGGTATCGGAGATATCAACAGCAGCCATCACAGCGGCGCGCAGGGCCCACTTCTCTAACGGATGTGTGAGCCGGAAGCCGTTTCAGCTCCCGTAGGCTGACTCCGCTTCCGGTTCACACTAAACTACGCAATGTGTACTCTTATTGTGTACAGAAAAGCTCTTAGTGTGCACAGAAAATCATAGTGGACTATGTGAAACATTTTCTGATGACAGAGTCATACCTTTTTTACAGTCTTCTGAAAGACTTAGTCACCAACACCACATATTTAAAAAATGCTAAGTTAGTTTTTCTCTAAGGTCCGTTACCATATTATACCTGTGTGTATTTTACTGCTGCTGTGGTTCGTCAGCTCAGTTGCAAATCTAGCTCTAGGCTAGCGGACATCAGAAGCTTTCTATCAATACATGTCTAGGTAATCTTCCAGGTATGAGGAGTTAACTTGCAGCTAACTTTTATTGAACCAGTTTCTGACAGCTGGCTTTTAGTGCTAGTCATATTTCATAGTTACCTGGAGCTAGTCATGATTCATCGATCTGGTAACCATCGCTCCAGGGTAACCATGGCTGCAAAGCTGGCGCCTGGGCATTATAAATAGACGGCCAACAGGCCTAACAGTCTGTCAGTCATTTGAAAATAGTTATCCTGTCAACACGCGCTTTTGTGGTAAATGGGAACTGCTTTGGAACTGTTGGACATCACAGAACGGGGTAACCGAAAACGGGTTTCTCTGAATAAAGCTTCGTTGGATTTTTTACGGACAAAAGATGACATATGTTTAGTCACCATTTTTGGAGATGCCCGCCAAGGGAAGTCGTTTTTTCTGAACTGCTTAGCGGGTAAGTTAAAATTTAATGATAATTTATTCCGCTGAACTTGTCAGACAAATGCGCCAGGAAAGGTGCACCGAGCAAAAAGTCTAAAGGTCGGTTCATACTTTTCCGTTTTGCGTTTTCCGTTTATGCTGAGCATATGTTAATCATAGACGCGATCAATATTTTATCTCGCTGCTCAGAGCTACAAACGGAATGCGGAAATGCAAGACGGAGAATAATGACCGGACCTTAAGGGGGGGGTCGCGAATTTTCGACCATCTCCGATTTTTCTCATTTTCACATATTTTGTAGTCCTCATGGGTTCCCAAAACAGGACAGTTGCGTTTGTTGCAAAACTTTCCCTATCATTCACAATAGTCCTCCAGAGGAGGCTTCGACATGTGTAAACATAGGAAAATGAAAAAGTTAGGAAAATTTCGCGGTAACCAAAAGTTTGAGCGCTGTGCAAGAGTAAACGAGCTATAGCTGGGCAAAATGTTAATCTGGACTAGTTAGCGTGTTAATATCTATATGAGGTATTTTTGTGTTAGCTCAGCGATTTTCTAAAAATTTTTAAAGTTGGGTGAAGCCGGTTTTTGCACAAATTTGACTTACAAAAACATCACCAAAGAAATGTTTCGTCGTGGCCTGAACTAACCGTTTACTGCACAGATTTAGCGTATAGATATTAACACAGTACACAAATAGAGGTTCAATTTGCATACGCAAAATCCATGCTGCTACTTGTGGATAGTTCATACTTTTGGTTACCGCGTTGGCGTTTTGCCTCAAAATACGTCATTTTCTCAATTTTTATTCCTGCTGGAGCAGGAATGTATAAAAAGTGTTTTATTATGTCCATTGCAGTAAGAATCATTTCTCTATTCAGAAGCCTATCTTCAACATAGGGCTAGCTTAGGGCTGAGTTTTTTGAGAGACAATATGCAAATTAGGTTTGGCAGCTATTTAAGCAGCTGGATGGGCAGTCTTTGCGCAGTCTTCAGCTGTCTGCAATCGAATGGTTGCATATTTTAGAGCACCAGTGTAGCTTGGGAGCTGCACGAAGGTGCACTGGGATTAGGTAGCTGGATAGAATGCAGCCTGCTTGCATTGACGAGTAGTCTCGTACCTATCAGGCTTACACTGCTCTAGCGCACGGGATTTTACAAATCAGAAATTCCCATTCCCCAATTGAAAATTGCAGCAAGGCCTCTGTTTCGAATAACGAATCAATTCAATTGTGATTGAATTAAATAAAAGGTCTACCAAGGAATACTGCCCCTTTTGGGGCCTACTTGTTTGGATATAATGGTCCATAAGTCGGGTGAATGCCGAGCTATTCCAACCAAATTCGGTGTGCCAGTTTGCACATATGAAAGGAAGATGTGCGCTAAATTTCACTGCAATTGCCCGTGTTTAACTGTGGACTAGTAATGTTTTGATGTGGCTCTTTTAGTTTCGATTTGATTTGATTAATTTTCTGATCGTCCAAAAATCAAGTGATTTGATTTGATTGATTTTCATGTTCCCAAAATTCAATCGATTTGATTTGATTTGATTTTTACTTTTTTGCCGTAGCAATTGATTCTTTTCCTGGTTTCAATTGATTTGATTTGATTTGATTTTTTCAAAAATTTATCGTAACTCTTGAGCTATCAAAATCAAATCTCACATTTCAGAATCGTATTTCGCAATTTTTACTTATTCACCACATAAATAAATATACTGCGAGCAAGCACCCGTAGTGGATGGATGCTTTGTTGGGGATGATCAGATAGATCGATTCCGTGCTGGGATAGATTCGGATTTATGAAATTGGTTCTGGCTCTGACTCTAGCTTCCGGTTCTTTTGAGTTTTGATATAAATAATGTTTTTTTCGGCTTTTGACACAGACATAACCGAAAGCTACGGATGTTTATATGTGCGGGGTCTTCCTCTATTCTGCTGTTGTTCTTCTGAACTCGAAGTTGATAAAAATGAGCCAACAAGCAAGATTTTGTGCATAAGTTAAGTTTCCGCTGGAAGAGCATTTTTAAACTTGCTGCGCACGCGCAGCTACATGTTGAGTTCTTACTTGCTTCCGAGGGATATTTTTCATGGTTTAGCGTTTTGTTTTTTGTTCGAGAGAAATAACCATGCAAACTTGAAAATTTTGTCGACAATTTTGCACGTTTTGCAATTTTGCTACAGAAAACATACGTGCAAAATTGTCGACAAAATTTTCAAGTTTGCATGGTTATTTCTCTCGAACAAAAAACAAAACGCTAAACCATAAAAAATAGCCCTCGGCAGTTGTCCCAAAAATGCGTGCGCAAAGTCGTTTTCTAATTGCTTGCTTGAGTTGAGAGAAATCCGTGTTCGAAACAATCTGGTTGCTACTTGCTAGTTTCAAGTTCTCCCCTTCTCGTTGCTGTGCTTAGGTTGAGATGCCCACAGAGCTCTCCGTTTGGCACAGGTATAACATGTCCTAAAGGAGTACAAATGTGGACTATACTTGACCGACGGACCAGCGTGTTTAAACTGTCAAAATCTTGCAATATTTCGGAAACTGGTCAGTTTTGGACCTCGAAAATCAATTTTCGCTGTTACCTATCTCTTAAACCGTAAGGAGTCGAAGAATAAGTTGTAGGTCTTGATGAGGGGATTCGAATGACTGTCAGCTTGTCCGTGTGGTGTGATCACGATGCAAGTTATGGCGGAAATTTCCAGTTTGCGTGAATTTAATAATGATAAAAATAACATACAAACAAAAATACAGCCCCGTATGGCTTTTAGTCTTTACTTTATAGATTGATAATGTTGGGAATAATATGAAATTATGGAATAAATCATTACTTCGGGAAAAATTTAATAACAGTTTACAAATATACAACAAAAAATTGATACAATTCAACGGAGATTGTCAAAACTTGAAAGCTTGAAACTTAATTTTTGGTTACATTTTACGGCTAAAATTATACCAGAACAGGTAAAAATCAAAACACATCAAAAATCATCAAATCAAATCAAAACCTTGTCTTGAAAAAACTACTGATTTGATTTGATGGATTTTCTTTACCATAAATTTTTATTAGATTTGATTTGATTGATTTTTTCTGTCTAAATTTTTAAGTGATTTGATTTGATTTAGTGCATCAAAAATCAAAACCTGCATCAAAACTGTTTTGATTCCGATGTCAATTGATCATCAAAACATTCCTACTGTGGACGCATGCCTTAGTCCGATACGGAGGCCTAGAGTCAAAAAATCCCAAATTTTCAAATTTTTCAAATACAGCCAAATTTTATGTCAAATTGAAGCTCTCGATGTCCTGAACATTTTATCTTCTTGCACCAGGTTTCTACAAAGCAGTATGAGAAAGTTAAGCCGCACTAAAGTTTGAAGTAAATAACAGTCGGAAGGAGCTTGATCAAATGAAGGAGCTCGCTCGTTGCTTGACGTATCATTGTCATTTGCACAGCAATAAATACCCCAAGATAGAGGTTCAATTTGTTGTATTGACCATACAGTAGTCGTTTGTCATCCCATGTGTACACGTCTTCGAAGCCCCTAGCGAGGCATAGTGGCGTAAATACTAAATTGTAGGGATTTGAACTGCAATATCTCTTAACTGGATTGACCCTGGACTCTAAAAATGTGTCTTGTTTTTGGACACATAGGGGGGTATATTACACCCGAAAATGAGCGAAATCGGTGACTATAAAATTTGGTACCCGGCGACCATACATTAACATAGGGTCGGGTCCTGGGGGGGCTTGTCCCCAAAAAATTTTGAGGGGGCTTGTACCTTGAACAAAAATTTTCAGGGGGGCTTGTACCTCAAGAAAAAATTTGTAAAATTTTTCCAAAAAATTAACGCTAATTTTATTAAAATTAGCATTTTTTGTCAAAATTTGCAAAACATCTTCAATTCTTAAAAAAAATTTCAAAATTTTGCCCTATTTTCCCGAAAAATTAAACATTTTAGCCAAAAAATTACGGCGAAGCCGGAATTTTTTGAAATTTACTATAAAAACCAATTTTTTTCCGGCTGTTTTGGTTACCCCTTGGCCATTTTTTCGTTACCCCTTGTCCCCGACGGCGATAGGGTTTGTACCTTGTCCGGGTTGGGGGGGGGGCTTGGACCCCCCCCAGTCCCCCCCGCATTAACCTATGCCGGCGACCCCCCCCCTTAAGGGGGTAACTGGTCCACTCCATAGGCAAATAGGATGCCCTTTGACTTCACACGCTCTTCCACGTTTTCTCTCTTGGTAGACAACTATAAAGCACTATTTCAAAGCCTTTAAATTTCACCAGACAGAATGGGCAGGCTAAACCCTATGCAAAATACGGTCACTCCTAGGCCTGGCCTTCACTACCTCTGTGCATAGCCACGGTTATACACAGGGTGGCCCCGGCTTTTGGGACACAATTTTTTAGACGAATGCTTTTATCACGAATGCCTTGAGGACATTCCATATCTTTTGCTGCTATCCAGAGACTAAGAACGGCTCGTTGCAGCGTTTCTCACAAGGCGTATAGCCTGGTTCATGCTTTTCTTTTTTACTTTTTCATAAGTGTTTCATATGTTGAACATGTGCAAATCATGCGCGCAATTTATACTCGCTCAGCGCAGCTTACACTTAAAACATAAATAGGAAAATTAAGTCGAAAAAATAATCTAAAAAAGACGAGTATGAACCGGATTATGACCAAGCCTACGCCTAAGCCTGTGCTCTCCGTCGCCATATGGTCGAAAACACTACAGATACAGAACACAACTATGAAAATAAAGTTCTAAAGCTAAAATAACGGACAAAGAAAATTTGCCTTTACAATTTTTAATTATTGCCTATGTTCTTAGTGCAGTCTTTGCTGTTTCAGGATTGAATCAATTTGAAGTTAACCCAAACATGGATGGATGCACAGTTGGAGCGAATATTGGAACAACGCCTGTGTCATTTGGTGGAGTCCCGTGTGAAGTTTTCTTGGTCGACACGGAAGGAATGGGAAATAATAGCGAAGACTACGATGTCAGCCTTGTGTTGCCATTGCTGCTTGCTTCGAAGTTTGTTATTTTCAACAAACTGGGCAACATTCAGCGGAGTTCCATCCTAACCTGGTTGGGGGTTATTCAGCTTGCCTTTAAAAAGCTAGACTTAGAAAAGGAAAAACTGGGAAATCTCATAATTTTGGTCAGGGATCGTTCTCGTGGACGCCAGCAAGAAGCAACTGATTTGCTGCTGGGCGAAGAAACAACTGCAAACGGCAAAGATGCACGTCAAAGAAATGAAATGCGACAACTTTTGCAAGGAACCTTTTCCAGCATTCATGTAGTATGTGTTCCACGGCCCCATCAAAATTCGGATGAAAAAGTACCGGCCTACAACGAGTGCAACAAAGAATTCAAACAAATCGTGGAATGGTTCAAAGAAGATTTTTTTAAAGGGCGCTTCTTAAAGAAAGCAGCAGTACCGATGTCTGGTGAAGCGATTTCAAAGTTGCTGACGGATGCAGTTGACAGTATCAACAAGGGAAAAACAATCCGTCTGCGTTCGATAATGGATCAGATATATTATGAAGAAGCTAATAAAATTAGCAACGAAGAAATAAGAAAATTGAAGAACAAGCTAGCAAAAGAAATGAAAGCTATATACGAAACCGCCAAGATGGAGGAATGCATCGTAGAAAATGAAAAGGTTTCGCTGAAAAATTACATTGCTTGCTGTAATGGAAAGAACATTCCAGATCGTTTTATAGAAGATAAATCCTTTGAATCCGACGTAAAAGAAGCCTGTCTTCTCGCGAGGGAACAACGCAAAGCAGAACTAGATGCACTTAAAGGGAAAATCTCTAGGATGAAAACTGACGCTGTTGCAAACTTGAGAAATTGGGTGGACAACCAAAAGTTGCCAGAGTCGGAAGAAACCCTGCTGCAAAATTGGTTGAAGAAGTTTGAGAAAGAAGTACAGCAGCTAGAACACAAGATATTTGGGGAAACTGGAGGACATGTGGATGTCTTTTTCAGCTACGCCGAATTTACTTCTGAAGTGAGCTCGTTGAAATTTCGTCTGTTGCAGATAAACACAGAGAAAACTCAACAAGAAGTAGAAACCGAAAAGCTGAAAAAAGCTAAAAACGAACAACAGAAGAACCTGGAACAACTGCAGGTGACAGCTAGAAATAGGCAGAACCAAATTGAACAAGTCGAAAGAGACCTAGCTGAACAGAAAAGACAAAGGGAAGCTGCTGAAGAGAAAGCTGAAGCGGCGGAAGAGCGAGAGCGACTAGAAAGAAGACGAAGGAAAGAAAGTGAAACGCAGCGCAACGGGTGTTTTGAAGGCGGAGTTGGGAGTTGGGGTATGGAAGAGTTGAGACAACCAATGAGAGTGGGACCTGCACAACAAGAAAGGGATATGTCTTTTCCATTTCATCATCCAGCATCATCAATCGGCCTAGGCAGATCTAGTTTGTCCGGCATGTCATCGCCCAGCTTCAGCAGTGGTGGTCCGTTGCGCAGCGATGGTAATCCAGACATGCGCTATGCAGAGAACCGAGCTGCTTTCTTGGAGAGGGGTTTCAATATGGATGGAAGTCGGGATATGAGGTTTTCAATGTGGCGCTAACACTGTTGTTGGCAGAAAATACCCGATCTTTGAAAGACACTACAACACATATTTTATTTACAAACTACTAATATATTAGCACTATTTGGCACTGTTCACGTGCTATCTTTATATGTGTTTCATCGACGCTTATTCATACTTTTGTTGCATGACGTCCCACAATTTTTCCAGATTTTTGCATGACATCGAAAGCAAGTTGTCTCCAGGAACAGCCTTAACGCTCTGTTACCTGGAGGGGGGGTCCAGTGGACCCCGTCGCCAGTGTTTCTAGAATTACTGCAAGACACGAAATTTTCTTGGCACGATTTTCCACCAAGGGGTCCAGTTTATCCCCCAGACGTTTGGTAGAAAGTGCCCAGATATCACAGTAATAGGGTCAAGAAGCTACCAATCGGCGCCAACACCGTCCAAAAGCACGCTACTACATATATCAAACCCCAGATGAAAGTTTTTTAAATATAGAGCGAATTTGGAATTTATGTAATAGGAAGATTTTGAGCATAGCCAAAAACAAGCCGAAGTTTTGTTTTGAATGCTGAATGTGACTGTTTTTGTTCTCACTTTTGATTGCACCCTGTACCTCAAACTCTTGAGTCTGTGTGAACTAATTTGTCTTCTGTGTGAACTAATTTGTCTTAACTAATATTTCTGTCTCGATCTTGTTCTAACTAATACTTTTGTCTTAACTAATATTTTTGCCTTAAATATTTCTGCCTTAAAAATTAATATCTGTAACTAGTTGTCTGTGTATTGACTTTGCCTTGCACTGACAAACACTAGTTCTCAATGTTTCATGCTTAGTTGCTCTGTCGGAACACTCTGTAGTTTAAAAAATATTGGGAAGTGTCTGTTAATGTCCACTTAATTGCATGTTCCTGTTTGCATGGACGATTCAGCTAATGGGGCGTTTTCCGATTTATGGGTTCAAATTCGAGGGTTGGGGTTAATCGGCTTAAAACGAAGACTTGGGGAACCCCATGAACCCTTGAGCAAATATACGTCATGCTTATCATGACGTATGGATCTCGTTTAATCGTTATATTAACGTTTAATCTTTATATTAACACTGTAAAGTCGTCCGCCAACTTCATTAATTAAATTATAATCTAGAAACACGCTGATACTGACTTGTCTGACTATTCAGGGATTTGATTTGAGGCTCAGAGTGGACCATTGTTTTAGTTCGGAAACTCTGACTAGGTAGGGAAATAGTAAACTGATCTCAAAGTTTAAGGAGAAACGAGCCATTTCACCAGTGCTCAGATTGTTGTTTGGAAAGATCAAGTTTGCCCGACCCCCAAACTTGTGCAATAGTAAGGGCTGAGCTAAAGAAAGTTCAGAAAATTGAGTCTTTGAAGTGATCTCTCAGCTCCTACAAACTATTAGCCTAACCTTTTTCTTTACACGTGGAGCCTGCCTGAGAGGAAAATTAAATAGGACGAAGTTAACTTACTGTGATAATTTTGAACGATTAGTAAACTTTTGCTGTTTCTGAATGTTTAACAGTGGCTCCGTCCAATTTTCCTAAAAAGAACTCAAACAAAACTTGATCCCCTGGTTTACAAAGGTTCTCGCGACAGTTAATTTACATTATTATTACTGATCAATTGATCTCCATTATATTACGTAATTTTAAAGTGATCGTTGGCGTTGGGGGTTTTGCGGAAAGTTGCAGTGCCACTTTTTTGGTTTTTAATGACTGCACTAGTTGCCTCGGCACAGGCACAAACCGTTTCTGACACTTCTTCCTCACACTTTCTAGCCGATGAAATTGCAAAAATTGGAACCGTAGTTCTACCACGTTGGGGGCAGTCCTGAGCCCAGCCGGAATTGGGGTGATATCACAAAAAACAGAGTATCTCGCGTTGATTGTTCAGCTGGCCGTACCCCCCATAACTCCACATTGGAAACCGCCTGAGTGGGCAAATCAGGAGGATTGCATTGATCTCACTACGGCAAAAGCCAAAGCCGATCAGTATTGCGTTCGCATGGTTAACCAAAGTTGCCCGCAGCATGACTTTCTAGATAAGGAAATTATGCAAATTAAAGCCGAATACCGAAAATTGTATTCCGGTGTTTTGAATACTCATTTCTATTCTAAATTACTAGCAAGCCTCTGTAGATCAACTCCGGGTGTGTGCTCTTACGCGATGACCAAAAATCCGCACCAGCGTCCGAAACGTTTTATTGAATTTCTGTTGGCCGCAGCCCTGGGTATAGGGAGAATTGCCAATAGTTTAGCTAATACTTACCATATGGAAAAGTTGGATGGCAAAGTGCAAGCTGTTGAGCAGGGTTTTCATACTTTACGAGAAGAACAGCTCAAAATTACTGACTCTGTCATGAAAATTGTGCATGCAAACGAGAAATCTATGCATTCCTACATCACATTGTACAGGATCTAACCACCTTAATAATTTGAGCCAGATGTTCAAACTTCTCGTACATGAGGCAAATTTGCATGCAGTTGTTGGCCCATATTTTTACCTCGTCCCTGAGGGACGGTCTAAATTCAGGAATGCATGCAGGATTGCGCCTGCCGAGAGCCGACTGAGCCTGCCTGAGAGGAAAATTAATTAGGACGAAGTTAACTTACTTTGATCATTTTGAACGATTAGTAAACTTTTGCTGTTTCTGAATGCTTAACAGTGGCTCCGTCCAATTTTCCTAAAAAGAACTCAAACAAAACTTGAACCCCTGGTTTACATAGGTTCTCGCGACAGTTAATTTACATTATTATTACTGATCAATTAACCTCCATTACGTAATTTTAAAGTGCTTGTTTCTTTTTAGCGTGTGATAGTGAGTGTTCATGCTAGAGCTACCTAGTTAGTTACGATAGGAATGTGTGAGTGAGTTAGAATAAACGGGGCCAAATTTTTGAAACTTTACGTTTAAGCTACTCGAATTTTAAAGGGACACGGTTTTTTAATCTTTGAAACTCTGACAACAGGCTAACAAACATTTTCAAAATGTCTGATCTAGAGGAACGTGAAGTTCCTGAAAACTCTGATTCTGACAGAGATAGCGTTAAAAGCACTAAAAGTGGGAGCACCGAAAACCAAGCGCTTACCAAGTTATCAGAAACCTTAACAGAATTTCATTCTGCAATTTGAGCATAGGGCGGTTCTGTCCCTGTCTATCACGCACATGCTTCGGAATCTTTCGACGAGCAAGTGGAGCACTATGAACGATTCTGCCAGGTGATGAGCTTCGACGAAGGGCAGACTATTCTTACATTTTCTAGTTCCTTTCACGGGAGGGCCCTAGAACTTTTCCGATCCGTTCCAAAAGCTAGCAGAGGGACCAGGGATGAACTGGTCAAAGCCGCCAAAAAAGTGATGACCCCTCCCATACCGCCCTTCATGCGTCTTCATTGATGTTCCAAGTAAACAGGAAAAAGGAGAAACCGTTACTGATTATTTGATGCGTCTGAATCGGTACGCCCGGTTAAGCTTCAAGGAAGAGGATGAGTTCAATCAAAAACATCTAGAACTACTGAAACTTCGATTGTTTTTGTTTGGGTTGAGAAACAATTTGAAAGTTAGGGTTCCTCCTTGGTGCAAAACTTTGGAACGAGCAGTTGAAAAAGCCCTACAGGCTGAGGGAGAGTACCCAGGAGAAGCCTACCCCTCTTTTTTAGAACCCAGTTTTATGAGTGAAAAGAGTGCTCCTGCGGCCATTGCCGAAGCCGAAAAGGCAATGAAAGATCTGAAAATTCGTTTTGAGAAGTTGGAAGCTGAGACTAATAAAAAGTTGGGGGGTGCTAGCAGATCAGACCGTGGTCACGAATTGCCTCCCGGTACAACCTTGTTTCAACTGTAACAAACCTGGACATGTTCCGAAGAGAATGACGGCAGCACGGCGGAGGAGCATATAAAGATGGGAATCAAAATTCTGACCGAAATCAGCCGGGAAATTCAGGAAAGTTTAGAAGTTCTCAAAATACTGGAAATTACCCTCGAGATTTTCGTAACCGAGATTCTAGGAATGTGGGAAATTATTCTCGTGATGAACGTAATCGGAATTCTGATTCCAACTGGAGGGAAAAGCGGGGTAACTATTCTGATCGTCGTGAGGGACAAAGATCCAATGACTACCCTCCCCGTCGTGATGATCGCTATGATCGTCACCAGAATTGGGATCGGCGAGATCCCAGGGAAAACATGCCCGACGAAATGAAAAGGGAATATGGACCGAAATTCGCGGTGTCGTATTCAAAGACGCATGGGCATGACTACAAATATGATAGGGAGAGTCCCACTGACAAGAGACGGTGGTCCGGTAGCTCGGACTCGGGGGGTGGTGAATGTTACTCTGACCCTCCCAGGAGGTCCCCAGGCTATCGTCGACAGAATCGGTCAGACTCTGACTCGTCTGAACAGTATACAGTTAGATCTGTTAAGAATGTTTCGCGGGACTGTAGGATGCATGCCCGGCGCTGTCTCGTCTCGCCACATTTGAACACAAGGTATTACTGTGTCAGCAACCCTTAACGTGTACTTGCTCCGGAAACCGGAGCCAAACCAGATATGTTTCACCAGCTCGTTCTCTGAGTCTCAGTTCTATGACCTCCACAGAGGAGGAATTATTTATTCCAGTGACATCCAACCAAATTCGAGCAATAAATTTGACAGACCGTGGTCATGAGAAAATTGGTGAATGTGAACGTTCGAGAACTGAAAGCATGACCGCGGGTATCCAATGCGAAATTAGGACTGATGAACTGATTGAGAGTGTGACTGAGACGAGTGCAAGATTTCTTTTCAGTGGGGCTAGGGACTGTTCTCTCCATACTGTGCATGCCGTTTCTGTCTGTATATGTGGCGTTGGGGGTTTTGCGGAAAATTGCAGTGCCACTTTTCTGGTTTTTAATGACTGCGCTAGTTGCCTCGGCACAGGCACAAACCGTTTCTGACACTTCTTCCTCACACTTTCTAGCCGATGAAATAGCAAAATTTGGAACCGTAGTTCTACCACGTTGGGGGCAGTCCTGAGTCCAGCCGGAATTGGGGTGATATCACAAAAACAGAGTATCTCGCGTTGATTGTTCAGCTGGCCGTACCCCCCATAACTCCACATTGGAAACCGCCTGAGTGGGCAAATGAGGAGGATTGCATTGATCTCACAACGGGAAAAGCCAAAGCCGATCAGTATTGCGTTTGCATGGTTAACCAAAGTTGCCCGCAGCATGACTTCTAGATAAGGAAATTATGCAAATTAAAGCCGAATACCGAAAATTGTATTCCGGTGTTTTGAATACTCATTTCTATTCTAAATTACTAGCAAGCCTCTGTAGATCAACTCCGGGTGTGTGCCCTTACGCGATGACCGAAAATCCGCACCAGCGTCCAAAACGTTTTATTGAATTTCTGTTGGCCGGAGTTCTGGGTATAGGGGAATTGCCAATAGCTTAGCTAATACTTACTATATGGGAAAGTTGGATGGCAAAGTGCAAGCTGTTGAGCAGGGTTTTCATACTTTACGAGAAGAACAGCTCAAAATTACTGACTCTGTCAAGAAAATTGTGCATGCAAACAAGGAAATCTCTGCATTCCTACATCACATTGTACAGGATCTAACCACCTTAATAATTCGAGCCAGATGTTCAAACTTCTCGTACATAAGGCAAATTTACATGCAGTTGTTGGCCCATTTTTTTACCTCGTCCCTGCGGGACGGTTTAAGTTCAGTAATGCATGCAGGATTGCGTTCGGAAATTGCACCTAGTTTGGTAAACTTGCAGACCTTGAAAGAAATTATACGAAATCATCCCTCTCTCAGGAATTAGCTACTGTCACAGGAACCCAGTCTGGTGTACCAATTCGGGAAGGTTTACCCCTTTAAAATTGATTTTGAAACTCTACGATTTGGCTTTATGCTAGAGGTGCCTGTCCCCATAGAACAGGAAGTACGTCCATTGTACGCGGTTCTTAATGTTGGGTACAATTCATATTAGATTGCAATTTTAAAATTAGCGGAAAATATTGGCTAGATAATTTTAATATATAATTTGTTTTTTGGTGGAAACTTTAACTTGGGGAGGGGGAGGGGGTGGTGGAGAAAGGGTGTAGATTTAAATTTGAAAATTAGCTGAAAATATTTGTTGGATGATTTTAAATTATAGTCAGAGGGGGGAAACATGACTGAAAACAAGGGAAAAACATGGTCGCCTACTCCCCAACCATAGCAGCTGCAGCTGTCTAGAATAGCCCACTAAAAAGAGCAAGTCTAGAAGTATATATACAACATGTGATGTACGTACTTTTTTCTTTTATTTGTGTATCAGAATTCAGGTTGCAACACCGGAGCTCTTTAACTTGTCAAAAAAATACATTAAGTGTCATGCAGCGTTATTTTCTAAAACTGTAAAAGTACAATTCATACTTTTTTAGGAAATGCGGTTTTAGAAAATGCCATTTGCATGGGCTAGGTACATGAATCACATAACAGGTCTTTGGCTAGGATTGCGGTATAACTGGTTCTGGGGTCTCGCTCGATTGTTTTGGTATGTAACGCATGTTATTATGGTTTTTTATTTTAAAGTTTTACAAGTTCGAGTTTACAGTATATACATATAGCTCAAAGCAACGTTAATTTTTTGCGAAGTTGGCAATCTCTGAGAACTTCGCAAAGCTAGCGAGCTTTTCGCTAAATTTTAAGTTACCTGAATTTGAAATTCGTCAAGATTTTCGCGAAGTTCGCTAAGAATTTTAGCGAAGTTTGAAGGAACTTCGCTAATTTTTTTATAAATTCAGCGAAATCTCGTTATCTTCGCGAAGTTTGCAAAGTTTGCGAACTTCGCAAAAAGTTAACTTTGTTTTGAGCTATATTGTATGCATGTGCGAAGCCTCATATCCGTACCTCTTTCTGTTAAACAGTTGCCCCGGAACATCCTTACGATATGGGAGCGACATTTTCCCGGAATATCTGACAATTAGATTTTGCCACCTCTGGTCAAAATCTGGAGTTTGTAGCGAAATCTGAAAATCTGAAAGGAGCGCCTAAAATTTGTCGTTTTGGTGATCCCCCAACGTGTTCGTACGTACGTATACAGTATATATACGGTGAAGAAAATAAGTCAAAAAATAGTATATACTAAGTATCACACAACAAAACAAACACCATACATACCCAATCAAGCAGAGATCAGATGACAGGAATTTATCAGGAGCCAGGACTCGGGCTATAGATAATCCAGTATGAACATATGGAATAAATTCATGCAACGGAAACTTTCTAAAGCTGCACTATTCTGTCTGAAGCAGTACAAACTACTTAGCAGTCTACTTATGCAGCTTTAGAAAACAACACTGCATGACAAGAATAAAAGCTTCACCTCCAAATAATGCTGTTTAAAGTTAAAGCCTAAACAAACATAAAATCAAGCATTCATATAACTGGGGGTTTTAGGCAAAAGTAAAAATAAATAAGTCGATAAAATGGGCTAAAAATACAGTATATATAAATAGCCTGTTTTCCACATATATATACTGCTACAACTATGCAAAAGTTAAGTTTTAGCACCAAACAAGGCGATTTTTGATAAAAAATTTCCGACGGTACCAGGATATGTTTGAAAATTTTGACCAAAAATTCTAAAAAATTGGCAATTTCTGGGCACCTTAGGGTGAGTGGGGGCTGTTGGGTAAAGAGTGGGGGAGGCGCCCCCACCGCCCTCCCCCAGTAAAAAACGCCAGTATAAATCAAACGTTCATCAACTATATAAACAAGGTTTAAAAGCTGTATAAACAGAGGTGTGGCTGGGCAAAAAATCTGGGGGTGGGGTTCGACGGAGGGACGCCCCCTCCCCATATTTTCGATTTGATGTCATTTTTGCCAAACATCTGGGGGGAGCAAAAATTAGCACCCAATTTTATAGACCAGCCACACCAATGCCAATGACCATAGATGCAATGGGATTTAGGAGATTTAGGGTGGGGGACAAACCCTCCCCCAAAACAGTTTTCTATTTGTATGCCAAAAAACTCATTTTCATAACTATGAAGTAATTTTGGCATTAGCCATGGTTTTTAAACTCGAAAACTTGATTGCCAAATGCCAACACGTTTCCAAGTCCAAAATAAGGTCAATGTTGAGTCAGAAAGCCCATAATACAGTTAAAAACATGTACTTCGCGCAGTAATAAACACTGTCAGCAAAAAATTTGGGTATTTCTGAAAATTTTTGCAAAATTTATGTACTTACAAATGCCCAGTTTTTGACCAGAGACCCCCAAAAATTGGGGGGGGGGGGGGTGGAAAATGGCTGGGGGGTACATTCGCCTAAAACCCCCGCCACGCCACCCCAAATTACACCAATGCATCCAACCCCTTCGATTCCCCCTCCTCGCATTGAATAGCCTAGCAATTTTCTCCACTGTCGATGCAGCTTCGTCAAAACCGATAAACTAATCCAGCCTCCTAGAATAAAAGATGAGTGTGTTTTAGTATCGAAATTTTAAGTAAATACCTTTTGCTCCTTCAAATTCAACCGCATGAGCCTGCAAAATTGAGAATTAGCACATTGACTCTTTTGGAAGATAGATTATGCATGCCGTTGCCTAGCAGAGGTTTAGCAGGCACTACAGCTTTTCAGAATTTTTGAATAGTCGATATCTTCAGCTGCAAAAATCTGCAAAAATTCTGCAAAATTCCTGTAATTATGCAGGCGTCACCCGTTAAATGTGTAATGCATCTGTCAAAAGATTTTGCAACGGCGAGTACACAGAAATCACGTTTTGCACCTTCCGAAAGTGTGAGTAGCACAAGATCCTGAACCCCTGCACACCATGGGACCTGAGTTGGCCAAATCAGACTTGGGCAGCACAACATCCCGTACCCCTGCACACCTTGGAACCTTGGTGAGCCAATGTCACACTGCTGTGTGGACGAGTCGAAAATGGCTAGACAGAGTCCGCAGTGGCTGGATAAAATCGTCTGCAACTAGACAGTGTCCAAATTCGCATAGCAGAATCCAGTACAAGTGGACTAAATCGGCCACTCAGTGGAAATTTCTGTAAACAGGTGAACACATCCGATTGCAACTAGACTTAGTCCTATGATTCGTTGTTCGTACTGTGTCAGTGTAATTTGTTGCTCGTACTGTGTCAGTGTACATAAGACTAGCACTGCAGCTCCCTGCGCTAATCCGTAGTTACTAATGGAGCTCATAAAGGTAATACGACTTAGTTCAATGATTCGTAGTTGGTACTGAATCTGGCTTTGGAGTTGAATCTTGCTTTGGTGTTTCAGTAACTTCAGTTTTGCTTAAATAAGCTTCCATTGTTTGCTCATTTAGGATTACTGAAATAAGATGATACATGAAAACCCATCAAGCTGAGAGAACTGTGGATCCAAGCACCTTGAAGTAACTGAAGGAAACGACAATCAGACTGCAGCTGTTTCGCCAATAACTTTCCATGGTAACTGAAGGAAACGACAGACTGCAGTTGTTTCTGTAATAACTTTCTATGACAACCATGTTCCACCGGAAACTTTTTGTATTACAATAAACGTTTTGTGGTATGGGGTGTATAATGCTTAAACTTAGCATTCCAGCTCACTGCAGTACATTTGTGTGAGTACATCGAAGTTCTCGCTACATAGTACGCTTCATTTGGCGGGTCGGCCTCGGGGGTTCCAATTCATACCACCACCGGTCCCCGATTCACACCTGTTGCTTACGGTCAACCAGAAAAATAGAGCAGTGACGGCCCCCGAAAATAAAAGGGGCCGAGCCATCCGCTAATTCTAACACGCAACCGTTACTCTTTGGATCAACTGACTAGTCGTTTTCTGGCTTCAGCGTCCATGCAAGCATAGCGACTTTACTTTTTTATAAGGGACGTTTCCTTTTTGTTAATCTGATATCGTGATTTATGTCAGGTCCAGTTAATACTTTTTCTTGTAACACCAGAAAAGACGGGGTAGACCGATGGTGGGAAGTATATGCGTTAGTTTCCAGTTAATACCTTGCAGTCTTGGTCTAGTGCTTAATCAGTTCAGGGCGCCGACTTTTAATAACAAAAACAGTACGTAGGGAAATTTAGGTAAATACTGAAATACAGAATGGCGCATTAATGAAAATCAACATGAGCGAAAACTATACAGTGTAAGAAAACATACAAGAAAAAATATACAGAGTAGAGACGATAACTAAGAAAAATTAAAAGTAATACTATGAACAAGACAAAACCAAATATGAAATGCAACAATGTATGATCTATGAATTAGGAGATTCTAACCTGTTAAGCTGAAAGCAAGTTTTCAGCAGGCAAGCAAGCAGAACTTGATTAATATCCTCATTTCTTCAGGCTAAACCGTACTTGGTTATGTCAGAAAACACACAGGAATCTGCAAAATAAAAACGCAACAATTAGATAACTATAAAACTGTCGAAACCGTTAAGACCACCGTTAAGATCTCCAGCTCAACTTAGGTGCGTAGGTGGACAAGCATGTGCCAAAACATCAAGATTGTTTGTCAGCGAAAAATCTACATTTTTTAATTTCGGCGTGGAAATAAATCTGGTAAATACGGAAAATGTATTGGGTATAAATTCTTGGCGGTTTTAGGAAACGAAGATGGATTATGCTGAGCAAGGAGTCAGCCAATCGGTTGATGATAGTGGAAAAGTTAAAAACGCTGGCTTGCAGCGTTGAATGCGCTGGAACAATTGCTGCGCAAAATATCAATGATATTGTCCTGAGAAAGCAAACCATCGCAAACACTATTCATGTCTTGCTGATGCGGATGAAAGGTTGGCCTAGAGTCAATGACAGCCTGTGGCAGAAGTTTGCAGCAGTAACTAAAGAGCCATTCAATTAATAAAGGATGTGATAGATATTTATTCCCAAGGTATATTCAAAATGTTCACTGTTCATACGTACTCAGAGGGGCCAAACAAAATGTCACAAAAAAGAATTTCTGCGGATGCACTGACTGCTATTTTCTTCAATGCTGCAGGGAATGTAAATCGAAAGAGGCCCCGAGGTGAGGAAGAGACTCAGTGACAATCTTTGGAAATTGTTTGCAAAAAGAAGAACACCAGTTGCCTGACCCTTAATAGTTTTTTGGTTCTTCTCTGCAGTTGCCAAATATTTGCTAAACACTTGTGAAGAATTCTGCCGTAGTCAACTTAAAAACGGGGACTTATGATTATGCTTATCTCTGATTTGAAGCCTCGTGTCACATTGAAGTCCGCATTAATCGGAAAGGACTTTAAACAGTCGGCTTTAAACGGTTTCAATGCGTAGAACTAAGACTGTATACAGTATAAGTCAGGGAAATGCCTGTAACTAGCGATTATTGAAGTTTTCAGATAGTAAAACATTGACAAAAATTCTAAATTAATATGCTTTAACAGCAAAAAAATTCCGCGACCCAAAATACCGGGTCAGGACCGGGTTAGGACCGGGTCAGAGCTCCTGACCCGGTGGCCCGGTTTCATCTCTGATGGACCTTTTTCTGACAGCGACCGCCTAGCGACCGGTGCCCGCAGGCTAATTTTGTGACCGAAAATTTTTGAGTTAATTAATCTTTACTTCTTTGCAAAAAGCCACTTTTTCCATATTTTTAAGGTATTTCAATATTTTACAGTCACCTCACCACAGTTGATATTTATCTTAGGGCTGGGACAGCTTAAATATAAATTTTTCGACAGCGCAATTGAAAATTACAAACAATTTGGTTTAGTTGCTGCATTTGGATGGTTCGATCGTGGAATTCTCTGTGCGGGGTGTCTATTCTTTACTTTAGAATTGAGGCTACCAACTGAACGGCAGCATACTAACACTGCTTAAAGAGTTGGTCTCATACCCTTCGAGTATGTTTAACCGTTAATACTCATCTAACCTTATACGACATTGATTGAAACTTTCATAAGTTATGGATTGAATTGAATTGAATTCTTAGTTGGCCAACGCAAAATCTTTCCATTTTAGCTTCCAATGTACGAATATTGAAATGCCTGCTTTTTGATTATAACGATTCACGAAGAGTTACTAACTAACGTTCAATCAACTGACACATGAAAGAAGGTGCAAATTTCCGAAAAAAATCGATATGATCGCGGAGTGCACATACTTGCAAATTTAAAATCTTTTGCATTTTGCTGGTATGTATGTAGCTAATAAACATGAACAGAAACACATAAAATAAAAAAATTGCAATGAAATTAGACAAAATGTGTTAACCAAATTAAAAGCCCGAAACTACAGTAAGGACTACCAGTATATGCTGCCTGTCCAACCATCCAAAACGTATTAATAAAACTAAATAAACAGCAAATGTAAAGCTGATGATCCGTCTAACGAGAGTACTACATGGAAAAGATTCGAAAAATTTGAAAAAATTAGGAATGTTTACTACAAATTGGTCTAAATTCCCACGGTTCGATAGAAATTTGCGGTCATTGCGGTCAAGAAAATTTGACCACTATCGCGACCGCCCGCGGGTTCCCGCGACCGCGTTCAACTCTGCGTCGGCCCCATCTGGCGAGAATATTTTCACGTTGTTGTTGTTGTTGTTGTTATTGTCGGGCTACTCAGCCAAAAAGCTATACGAGGGCGCTAACCTGTGTCTCATATTTTCACGTCAGAGTGAATTATGGAATTTCTATAGCTTTCCACCGACAATGAGAATTCAGAAAATTTCGAGCCCTCTTCGACCCACCATTCAGAGCAATTCAGCGCCGGGCGCAGGTCGCCGGTTAACTTTGTGATTAGGAGAAGTTCTGCGTATCGAAATGACGTCTAGTTTATCCCGTCTCAATATCAAGTGCACCTAGAAATCAATTAGTTTATTTCTGTAATGAAACTTCAACAAAATTCCTACTTTTTCTGACTGACGGATTCTAACTTTTCCTGGGTGCATCGGGACTCTCAATGTTCATTTTTGAAATGTAGAGCAATTAATTCTTTATCGATTGGCCATCTCTCTAGATGCTCCCACTAAAAACTGTTAACCAAAAATGTGAAATCGATCATTTTCAACTCTAGTCCTGAGGAAGTTTAGGCACTTAAATATTAAACATAAGTTTAGCATAGACCATTTAACTTTTGGATCCATTAACATTGGAAAGCGCTTAATGCTTGTGTAGGATATCGTGTGAATATCCAATAAAGTAAAGTCCAGTCCATTAAATGACTGCAGGTAGGTACTCGGTGTGTCAATACCAAGGCCTAGGATCGCTAGCTGACGAGTATCCAAAAAGATGGTGAGAGAGAGAGAGTGAAAGTTCCTGTGGCGTTGACTCAAGCTGCTCAACCTAATCTAATAAGTCAGCTTCTACAGCTTACAAATTTCAATTCAACTCAGTTTCATTTCACCCACTTCTCATTATGTCTGGACGTGGTAAATCTGCCTCGGCGGGGAAAGCGAAAGCGAAAGCCACCATTTTGGCAATTACTATAATGATTATTTCTTCTATGAATATTGTTGGAAACCAATTTAAAATGGATGCCCAGTTATTGCATCATGCAGGGCGAGGAAGCGCAGCTATGTTGCATAATTTAGCCGTCTCCTTGGCCCTCATGCTCTGTATGCTCGCACCATTTTATTCGCTCGGATTACATGGAAGGAATGACCATGAAAATAGAAAAAGAAGAGACTATAGAAGCAGAAAACGAAAAGTTAAAGCAACCATAGAACTTGTCGACAAAAATAAAGCATTGCTAACTTTGAGTATGACAATGTTTGTGTGTGCTTGTTTCTTGACTAGTGCTTCAGGACCGGACACGGATGAACTGAATACCGAATCTGCCTCATGATTGACTGACCTCGGACTGCCTAAACCTCTCTCCTTTCGACTACGATTTGTATTCTATGCCTAAACCTAAACCGTCTATGCCTAAACCTGGGCCACAGAATTTGTGTTTCTATTTCGAGAAGCATAGTCTCAATTCGTCGTGTCGTTTCGAATATCAGTCTGTCTCCGGGTTCTCACCGGGGCTGCTTAGTCCTATTGTCGGCGGGCTCCAGTCGGTTAAGCATATTGCATTGTACCTGTATAATGTTTGTGCCTTTGCATACAGTAATACTTTGTATGCCTTAACTGATTTTCTTTTCAGCTGCATAGTAAGTGAGCCCGCTGACATAGGCCTTCATGGATCGACATCGCATTCGCAAACGAGCCCAATTTCGCCTGTCGATCGCTTCGGCAGTATCTTTGAATCCATTCGTCTGTCACTCAATCATTCGTCAATCATTTCGTCTCCGTCGCGCCCCTTCGAACCCTCGTCAACCCTATCATGGAACAGCGTCAGCATTGGGTGAATTCGGGGAATGTGGCCTTCAGGGATTAACCTTTGGACCTATGATCGGATGACATTCGGAAAACCGGAATTCCTGCCATTTCTGGCCTGCCTTCTGTGGGCCATTTTGACCTATTACCGTCAGACTTTAGCATTTATCAGACTTCGTGTACCTAGATGCAGGAGCTTCAAACTGAAACGTCTAAAATATGCCACTGCTCTAGGCACTCTGAAGTGTCGCTGTGACTTCACTAGACTCATAATCGGTTTTCACAACAATAAATCTAATCGTCTATTGTTTGACTACCATAATATCAGCAAACGCCGTTGTCACTATCTGCCAAAACTGTCTGACACTAGTAAGAACTCTTGTTTGCAAAACAGGGGCCACAACTATGAAATCCCTAGGGATTGCACAAGAACTTTGCTACGTGGTGGAGGTCCGTCTGGCTTTGGGAAACCAGCTTTCCAAAGTACACCTCCACTGAAGCGAAGACCCCCATTTGCTTCAATGAGGTCACAGCCAGTTACTATCACTATGATCTGGCCGCCACCTCTGAAGTTTCTGTGCCCGCTACCTGGATGTGAATCTGCCAAATATTTTAGTGGCAACTGGAGCAGTGTTCGTGCTGCTCTAGTCAAACACATCGTAGAAAAGCACAGGATCGCAACCTACAAAATCGTCTACCAGTGCTTATTCTGCGATTCGGACTCTGGAACAAAGCCTAGCGAACACGCCAGGCTTTGTACAAAAGCCAGACCAGAGTATGACCCGACCATGAACATTTAGGAGAAATTCGCTTGCAATCAGTGCGATTTCTCTTGTGGCTCCTGTCTGGGACTCGGCAACCATCAGAGACAACATGCAAAACAAACTAATCAAGAAAACCTTCATATTCCAGGGGATAGAGCCCAGTTAGAAAGAGCCCTAACCAAAGTGAAGGATTCGGTCAGAGCCCAACGAAAACCTCTAACGGGCTCTGATTTGGTCACAGAAGTACCGATAGGATCAATGCGCATCCAGCTACCAATGGAAAGTTTACAAATCTTAGAACAGTTTGAAGAAAGTTTGTGTGATGACTTCGAAACTGAAACTGAAACCGACGCAAACTCTCAAACAACCGAATTCCTAGACAGTCAGAACTCCATACAGGCTGGTGATCTAGAATCACCAACTACTCAAGCCAGTGTCAAATCTAACTCATTTTTGCCCACCCATTTAAGACTCTGTAAATTTGCGGGCATAGACATTTATGATGCAGATTTGACGTCGCTGCTGCCTACGAATTGGGTAACCGATGGCATTATTGACGGGTATTTGAATTATATCACTGGTTGTACCAAAGACTGGGGCTGTCTCTCTACTTTCCTAAGTCAGAGGGTAGCCTCCGGACCTTCTGACCGGCGCACACCGGCCATGGAAATGGCCCGTATGCAAATAAGGAAAGGCGGACTGCCCTACTATCTGGTACCCATGCACGTCTACAGTAATCACTGGCAGTTGCTTGCAATAAACTTCACAAACTGCAGTGCCAATGTTTACTGTCCACTGGGAAAACCTGATATGACTCACGCTGGTGACTTACTCAGAACTATTATTGAAGCGGTTGACATGAGTGTCACTAAATGGGACCAGGGAGTCTTCCAGGGCCCTATCCAGCCAAACACATACGACTGAGGGCCCTATGTAATGCTGTTTGGTCGTACTCTGTCAACTCAGAAGAGGCCACTTTTGAGGAATACGACGCTATCGAAATACGTCAATCTATTAAAGAGACAATTCAAGCTATGTTTGTAATTGAACGTGACGAAGCCAAATTGAAACACCAGCAAATCCGAAAGCAGACTAAAGCTCAAAAACAATGGACAACCGTGGTCCAAAACTCCCACCCCCGCCTGCACAATCACAGACGTTAAGGAATCAGCGGTTGGAAAATCTCAAAGAAATCTTGGAAGACAACGAACAAGATTTCTTTTAACTATAGTTATTTAATGGGAAACCAGTATTTAGTCCTCGGCTTGTCCGCAGTTAATTTCTAACCTTATTTGGTGCAGTCCAGGGTTAGAGTTATAACATCTGGGCAATCCAGTTTCAAAAGTTGAACATTTTTTCTGGTCGGTTGAACCGTCTTCTGTGACCATTACGCAGCCGCTTCCTGATTGGGTGGAATACTCTTTATGCTGCTGTTCCATTGATTGGTTAACCCTCTGCTAAAAGTTATATAACCTTTTGATTTCTCAACACTGCACCAAGAAATTTTTCTGCTGAGGGCTAAATCTTGATCTTAAGATGTTTTGCAACTTGCTGAGCTCAAAATAAACTAAAAGAGAGTCCCCAGCTGGAATCTATCCTCATTTGATAGATGTATCCAACGATATATATAATTTTCGTCCCGTGAACAAATATAGTGTAGTCTAACTTCTTAACATCAAGCATAATGAATAATGACTGAGTGATAATGAACCAATTTGGTGTGTCCAAAAGGAATCGCCACCTTACTTTCGTAATAACTAATTTGAGAATATGCGCGCTGTTTTAAAAAACTTGCTACTCATTGGCACCTTACTACTTTTGTAATCCCACTATGGTGTGATACGGCTTCATAGAGAAAGCTGGCGCGCCGAGAAAGCATTATTTATTTACTGTTTATTCGAGAGGCCATTCAGAAAACTGGTAGAAAGCATTTCTATTTACGTACATAATTCAGTTCAACAGTTTCAACAGTTCAAAGCCCCAATTTCTTACATAATTATAATATCTAAAAATCTGACGATTGTTTCAGTGAAAGGAAAGCGTCAGCTAATACTACTTGCCATCTAATCAAATGTCTGCTCTCCACCACAAAATAACTCTAACAGCAGAAACATTGATTTCGAGCAATCTCAACTCGCATTTAATTAAACTTGCGATAGTGAAAATTTTGCACAGAAGAAATGCTTGAAGTGAGCTATGCAGAACCACTGCTCAATGACATAGTTCACTACTTACTGTTTTTGGTGTTCTAATCTCATTTGCATGTTCAAATCAATAGCTCCCAGGCCAACTGATTTTCAAATCTGCCAAGGGGGTGCACAATATAAACTTTTCCACGAGAAACTTATAATGTCCCCCATTCTTACTAATTCTATCAACTTTAAATTTAAAGTTATAAAAGCAATTTGGAACCCCGGCAACCTGATAAATATTCGTTAACTTGCATAAATGAGTCTTCCTTACATATTTTACCCACTACACGCCCCATCGAAAAAAACAGACACAATAGGATTATGTGTTAAACATATGTGGCAAGGTAGAGAGTGGCCTGGTATCTGGTAGCAGAGCTCGAGCCGGTGCAGTGGAATTAACTCTAACTTCGTAGGCAGTGCTGGGCTTGACACCCTTACACTTAGGATCGGACAAGTTCGCTGAATTGGCAGGTGCTGGGTTTGACACCCTTACACCAAGATCGTATAGTTCGTTGAAGTTCGTTCTAGGTTTGGGCTTGACACCCTCAGGCTGGCACACAAGACTTATTGTGGATCGCTCTAGCCTCAGTGCAACAAAGGCAGTCACTAAACAACTAAACGCAAGTTCGTTCGTATCGTTTATTGCACAGCAAGGTTTACTGGAGTCGCACGTTTATGGTTGCCAACTACAGAGCAATCCTCTCTCTCTATTCCTAAATTTGCAAGTACTTTTATACGAGTACAGACCCCGCCTCCCATCCACCGGTTGTTT